>VUQI01025087.1:2217-18993 GCA_015106735.1 Paratilapia polleni | reverse complement strand
CAATTTTGTTTTTTTTTTTTTTTTTTGTTTTTAAATTAAATTAAATTAATTTTTTTTTAAAAATAAAAAAAAAATTGGATATATTTTTTTTTTTTTTTTTTTTTTTTTTTTTTTTTTTTTTTTTTAAATTCAAACTAAGATCCACATAACCCTTCTTGAACCATTGAGTCAGTTCATGCATTGAGTGGAGAGAATCTTCAGGTGGGCAGAGGTATGCTGTCTTGAAGTGCTCCTCATAGTCATGTTAGTTTTGTCAACATGTAGGTTTGAGACCAGTGAAATAAAACTGCCTTGACTTTGTTGAACACACAAATGTACACGGTGTGAAAACCAGAGGATTTAAAAGGGATACAGCAATTTATATTTGCTCAGGGGCCCCAGGGTGGTTTTAAAACCACATCAAGAATATCAAGAATAGTAAAGTGTTTCTTATTTTCATTCTAGCCACTTTATATTGTGCAACTGTTGTTGCAAGACAAGCACTTCCTCTTAGTTATGTGACTAGTCCATATTATATGATAATCTCCCCCCAGAAATGTGTGAATTATGTAGAAGCTATAATGTTTCTGAAGACCACTATAACACATCTATATGTACATAAAAATAATAAAGTAGTGTTCTATATGGCAAAATGTCCCTCCCTTAGGTAAACTCTTAGATTTGCAGTTACTCTGAAATCCAATGAAAGAGAGCAAAAAAATAAAAAATAAAAGGAGTTTCCCTTTTTTTTTTTTCTTCTTCTTTCTTTTTTTTTTTCTTTCCTTCATTAAATTTTTTTGGGTTAACTCTGTTCAGTCCCCAGGACACAGGAATTTTTAATAAATGCTCAGAGGATTTGTGCTGATGGTAGAAAACAAAAGGGGAGTCAGTTCTGACCCTTTAGCTGCTCAACAGAGTGAAACTTTCACCATCAGGGACTTTACATGTTTGGAAAACCTTTTGTCTGATGTCACATGATTAAAAAGTATTTATCTTTGTCTCCGCAGTATGATAATGATCACAGCAGAAACGCGATAAAAGAGAGGGAAGACCAAAATGTAAGTGCTGTTATCTCATTTGTAATTTGTAAGGTGACTTTTGTTTAGACTGTTTTATCCTAAGCTACATCTCTGTGGTTAGAATTTTGCAATAGACTGTGTTTTTCAAGCAACTGATGCTGGTGGTTTGTAGTTTTATACCATGCAGACAGCAGGGTGGTTCTTTGGCCAACGCACACTCACGTCAAAGTTTAATTCCAGATTATTGTGTTCTATTCAGGGCAAGATGGCACAGTAGGCTGTTTGTGGTCCAGCACACGGTGTGTGTTGTCCATCTTTTGTGGCCACTCGGGGTTAGGGAGCTGAGCCAGTTGATTCCAGCGGACTGGGGTTTATGCATGGTTTGGTGGAGAGGCTTAATAGTGATTGAATAATCCATTGCATAGACAGGAATCATAAAATGACAGAGTTAAAGGCTTCAAGCAATTGTAGTCTGAGTATGCTTTTATCAGAGAGTGGTAGAAACATGACCAAAATGGTAGAGCTAAAGGGGAAAAGAATTAGGAAAGTTGAATTTGTATCTCAAGTAAATTCCTGCATGTGAACAACAATATGACTTTGAAATCAATAAATGAAAGTCAAATTAAAGGAAATCTGCAGTCCTGTAGATTGTTAAGTCTTATGAACTCAAACATTTCTAGGATATTCTTGTTTCACACAAAAGCAATTATAAAAAGAAACAGCCCCCGTGCTTAAACCTTTGAAGTTTACAGATTAATAGTGTAACGACACAAAGGAAAAGCAAAGTATACCATTATCAAATGGCATCAAATGTCTTCTGATCAGATACTGATTAAAAATAGCCCTATTTCTATACAGCTGTGAGCTTTCTGAGGAAGTAAGCAGGGACACTGCTATTTTGTGTTTGCTTACTAGTGGTAATAAAGTAATGATTTGGTGTTTTTGTTCAGGGTGAGATGGGCAACGAGACTGTGAGCATGTCTGAGAATGTCAGAGATCCCCTCAGGTCCTACCTGCTCACTATTAACCTAAAGGAAGGACGCAACTTGGTCATCAGGGACCGCTGTGGTAAGGAGCTCATAGCACTGCTACTGCTAAAGCTCAGCTCTTTGTTATAGATTATTGTGTATTGCATCCTAAAGTAGTTTAAGTCATGTCCAGCAACACTATAGAGTGGACAAGATGCAAGACAACACTATTATTAAATGTATAATATATACAATCATTGCAAACAGCAGGTGCAGCTGTGATGCTAAGAAGGAAACTGGGTCAATGCAAAAGCAAGTAATATTTTAACACAATGGAAAATGAGAAGTGTGGCAGTAAAATCCTCCTACCTGAGGATCAGTGTTTGACTACAACTTCATCATTTTAACTTCCCTATTAGTTGATTGGCTTTTCCTGTCCTTATTACCTCACCTGAAGGTTCCATGTACTATAAAGCTAAGTATGCAGTTACCCATTACTGCATTCCTGCCATGACGTTTACACTTTAGAACTACACACATACTAAGGTTTTTTTTTCCAACAGGTGATTCATATGTAGAACACAATGTGTTGTATCTTTTTCCAAGAGTGTGGTTTACTTCTGACACCAGATTTTACACTGTCACCTTTCTCATCATTCATCACATGTTGTCTAGTGCATGTCTGTCCCAATGAGTAAGTGCTACTATTGCTATTGCTTTGTTGTCTTCTCATAATGAAACATATGAGCTGAGTTCTAAATCTCCTGCACTTTAAGAGTTATGTTCCTTACAAAGTGTGATCTGATGAAAGGAGCCCAATTCCTTTTACACATATTTGGCCAATAAAGCTGATTCTGATTCTGGTGATTGAGGCTACTAAAGAGAAAAAAAACTTCTGCTTATGTCAGGGTTGCTTTGTGTGTTTGGCCTTGACTCGATAATGACAACCAGGAATCTCTGTTTTGATTATGCACAGTGTTATTGACCCAGGGACACCAAAGACAGCCGAGTGTCATGTTAAGCTGTGAAGCTCGTGTAATGACACGGGCAGGATTCCTTGCAGCATATTAGAACTTGTCTGAGCCACACCCTGCATACAATACAGCAGGCCTTTCACTCTTGGCATGTATTTGGATTACATTTTCCTCTCTAGTGTGCCTGCATGTTGATACAACTAGACTCTGGGTAAAGATAATACAGAAAATGAAGGGGATGATCAAGAAGCAAGAGGATTTGGTTTCACCACATTATTAAGACCACATGGTGGTTAAAAAGCATGAGCAGTCTTTTATTTTATCTGTTTGATCAGATACACGCAGCAGTCATAGCATGCAGTGACAGCTGTTTGCTGATGTTTTGTTGTGTGATGGGTCTGTAATGCAGTGCTCATATTGTAATAGCAACACCACCAGAACCAAGCAAGATCATGTAGTATAATGATGCAGAGTAGTTGAAGCTGATCCATGATGAGTGCTGTTTGGTAGACTGCTGCCCTCACCTGGTTGATTGGGAGAATAGCTAAAAGATGTAGATTCTACTTCCTTTACTTTGAAGTGCAAATTATTTGACAGAACAGCAATTGAAAGTGAGATATAAAAGTTTCAGAAGTTACTCAAATGGGATTCTGTATTACAATCCTGGTGCCTGCCTACATATGGTACACTGTTTAAAAGAAACTCGCGCAAAACAAACAAAAGTGAAGTTATTAGTTGCTGTCAGTTTACACAATTTTCACAAGGGAGGCTTAAATGTGATTGGCTGTTGGTTCAGGAAGTTGTGGTTACGTCGGTTGGGACCACATCCTACATAAGAAAAGAAAAAAAAGAAGAAAAAAATGAGAGATTACACTGAGCAGGTCAGGCCTTCCTTTACTAGAAACCAGTACATTTATCAAGAAGTTAAGAAACAAGGGTAGATCCTATTTAGAAATATGCTTTTTAAAATTCTCAAGTATTAAAGACAGTCATGATGACAAATCAACCCTGCGTTTGAAATATGAAATGAAAAGAGGAGTAGTTGTGATAGTGCTTTGAGAAACAAAACAAATGTCAGTTCAGGAAGAATATTTTGGTGCTACTGAGAAAGGTCAGGTTTTTTAAGCTTCTAAAACCTTATGGACTTTATTTCAGTCTGAGGTAACAGCTGCAGGATGGTCTGCGTTTTATTGTTTAATACCAACAAGCAAAAACTATCTCCATCAGTAACTTTGTATCCTGGTGGTGTAATTCCACAAATCACATGTTTGTTGTTTGTTTTTGGGTTTTTTTTGTTTGTTTTTTTGTTTTTAATTTATTCGTTTGTCATATTCATTCTCAGGTACCAGCGACCCTTACGTCAAATTCAAATTGGATGGAAAAACATTCTACAAAAGCAAAGTAGTTTATAAAAACCTCAACCCTACATGGAATGAATCCTTTTCCTTGCCCATTAAGGATCTGAATCAGAAGCTTCACATCAAGGTAATGCCACACGTTTTTATATGGTCAGTATAAGCTTCTTTATAAGGCTGTAAGTTAATAGCGCAATAGCACCTCAGGTGGTGCAGCTATTCATAAGGAAAGTCCATGTATAGATATCTGGAAATAATTAATGCGTGAATTAAGTGTTTTATTCAACAACTCTAACAGTGAGACTCAAAGCCTGCTGATGAAACCTCTGTGTCAGTGCATGATTTCTGTCTTGCAGTATTAGTAATGTAGTTATGATGAAAATTTTTTGTCATTGTCATGACAATCAATGCATGGTTAATGTCTGTGCACTTTTCAAAATCCAACAGAACAACTGTAATTGCTGTGTGTGAGGTTCCACAGATACTGTGGTAGAACATGAACTGCGATGTGTTAGCAGTCTCTTGATGTTTGACATACAGGTATACGATCGTGACCTGACAACTGATGACTTCATGGGCTCTGCCAGTGTCCTCCTGAGCGATCTGGAGATGGACAAGTGAGTATAGTGATGTCGAAGTGCTGGAAGCAGCTGGAAAGAGCACTGTTTGTGTCAAATCAAGTCAAATTGATCTGTATAGCACTATTCAGACACAAGGTAATTCAGAGTGCTTCACAGAAGGATAGAAATAGGAATACAAAGAGACATTTAAAACATGTAAAACTTCATGCATCCTTCTCAAAGACAAAACTGCCCGAGTCCAGCCTTACTGAAGCATCCCCAGATCATTACTGATCCTCCACCAAATTTCACAGTGGGTGCGAGACATTGTGGCTTGTAGGCCTCTCCAGGTCTCTGTCTAACCATTAGACGACCAGCTGTTGGACAAAGCTGGAAATTAGACTCATCAGAGAAGATGAGTTTACTCCAGTCTGCTATGGTCCAATCCTTATGGTCTTTTGCAAACTTCAGCCTGGCTCTTCGCATGAATCAAGCCACGTACAAGGTTATCCTGGAAAAAAACTTGCTGCCTTCTGCTCTGACAGTGTTCCCCAACTCTGAGGATTGGATTTTCCAGCAGGACAATGCTCCATGCCACACAGTTAGCTCGATCAAGGTGTGGATGAAGGACCACCAGATCAAGACCTTGTCATGGCCAGCCCAATCTCCAGACCTGAACCCCATTGAAAACCTCTGGAATGTGATCAAGAGGAAGATGGATGGTCACAAGCCATCAAACAAAACTGAGCTGCTTGAATTCTTGCACCAGGAATGGCATAAAGTCACCCAACAGCAATGTGAAAGACTGGTGGAGAGCATGCCAAGACGCATGAAAGCTGTGATTGCAAATCGGGGTTATTCCACCAAATATTGATTTCTGAACACTTCCTAAGTTAAAACATTAGTAATGTGTTGTTTAAAAATGAATCTGAAATGAATCTTTTTTTGCATTATTTGAGGTCTGAAAACACTGGACCTTTTTTGGTATTTTGAGCATTTTTCATTTTCTGCAAATAAATGCTCTAAATGAAAATATTTGTATTTGGAATTTGGGAGTTATGTTGTCAGTAGTTTATAGAATAAAACAAAAATGTTCATTTTACTCAAACATATACCTATAAATAGCAAAATCAGAGAAACTGATAATTTTGGAGTGGTCTCTTAATTTTTTCCGGAGCTGTATATATGAAACACTCTGAGGATTCAAATTAATAATGTAATATAGGATAAATATGATCTCTCTCTTTCAATTCTCTCTTGGTACTCTTGCTGCAATGTTTTGGATCAACTGAGGGCTTTTCAGGGAGCTTTTACAGGAAGCTCAAAATAAGGAATTACAGTAGTCCAGCTTAGAAGTAACAAATACATGGACTTGTTTTTTCCTTAGTTTAAGAGAGGACGTTTCTACTGATCAGATGAGAGAAGATATTTTTATGTGCAATTTAAAGGACGTACCTTGGTCAAAAATTATTCCAAGGTTCCTCACAGTAGTACTAGCGGCCAAGGTAATGCCATCCAGAGTAAATAGCTGGATCCCTTGAGTTTTTTTCACACCATATTCACACTAAATGCATTTCTTTTGAAATTGATAAGATTTTAGTTTTGGAAAAACTAGAGTGATTTCAGCCAATGATGCAACAAAACCATTTCCCTTAATACAGCTATAATTATGCTAACCTCTGTGCATGTATTTCCTATTGCAGTAAACTGGATGAGGATAATCTCTACATGGCATATGCAGACATCATGGCTAAGGTATCAATTGCTCAATACCAACTCTAGAAACCTTTTAATTAAAACTTAGTTAGCTGGCTTATCTTAGACTAATTAAAAATAACATTTTAATCCTTCCTTGTGCTATTTATTTCATTGACTGTGTATAAAAAAGATTGATGTACCTTTCGGATCTGAAAATTTAAACCAATGTAGAAGTGCCTGCATTCTTTTTAATGGCCAGCAGAGTGAACCCACTTTTTGCAAAAAGACATCCAGTTGCATAGAAGTCTATGGGAAAACTACGCCATGGCTCACTTGATCTGTGCCCTCAGTAAACATTTTCCCAATTGAGATCATGGTCTCAGTTGCTAGCTTCATATATTATTGAATAGAACATGATGTTTATTTAGTAAATTATTCTCCCCATTAGAGCCAAAAAGGCTGATGACGCACGGCATGCTTTAGTGTGGGCCTATGTTATGATTAGCAAGTTGCTAACGTACAGTCATGTAAAAAAGAATGTTTTCACAGGACTCTATGCAGTTCTGAGAAAAACTAAGCACACTCTTACTGCTTCCATAGGAATTAAGAGGGTAAGTAGCAGCCAGGTGCTGCTAATCAAATGTACTTGATTAATCAGCAAGTGTGACCACCTCTATAAAAGCAGATGTTTTGGCAGTGTGCTGGCCTGGAGTGTTCAGGTGTGTGTTAACACAATGCCAAAATCTTCCTAGGAGCGGAAGTCCCAGCAAATTCACTCCAAGGTCAGATTGTGCAATTCTCAGAGAAATTGCAAACCAATGAGCTACATCTCAGACTGTACAGGCCTCAGGTAGCATGTTAAATGTTAAAGTTCATGACAGTACAATTAGAAAAACACTGAACAAGTATGGCTTGTTTGGAAGGGTTGCCAGGAGAAAGCCTCTTCTCTCTAAAAAGAACATGGCAGCACGGCATTAAGTTTGCCAAGTTGCATCTGAACAAACCACAAGACCTCTAGAACAATGTCCTTTGGACAGATGAGACTGAAGTGGAGATGTTTGGCCATAATGCACAGTACTACATTTGGTGAAAACCAAACACAGTATATCGGCACAAACACCTCATACCAACTGTCAAGCATGGTGGTGGAGGGGTGATGATTTGGGCTTGTTTTGCAGCCAAAGGAACTGGGCACCTTGCAGTCATTGAATCAGCCATGAACCCTTCTGTATATAAAAGTTTTCTAGAGTCAAATGTGAGGCCATCTGTCCGACAGCTAAAACTTGGCCTAATTTGGGTCAAACCAGCAAATTTACTAAAGTAATGTAAAGAAGAGTGGGACAAAATTCCTTCACAACGATGTGAGAGACTGTTAAAATCATACAGAAAATAATTATTTAAAATTATTACTGCTAAAGGTGGTTCTACAAACTATTGAATCATGGGTTAGTCAGATCTGCACTCATGACCTCTAAGATTGTGACAGCGAAAATGCTTAGCTCGATGCCCCAGTGCTTTGGAACTTCCAGATGGTGACAATATGGTGACTACATCCATCTTTAATAAACAGTCTATGGTCCATATGCTTCATTTTTTTTCACCACTCACCTTTCCTTCAGAGTTGCCATGATGAAGAGGATGACGATGGAGAAGTGAAGAGTTTTGAAGTAGGTGGTCAGTCAGTCTTGAGTCCTGTATTAGTCTCCTTGGATTTTTAACTGTTTCGACTTTAGATTGTCTGCCATGATACGTGTCCCGTTTCCAACAAATAGGAAAAAGAGATGGAGAAGCAGAAGCTGTTGTATCAGCAGGCTCGGCTGCACGACCGCGGAGCTGCTGAGATGGTGCTCCAAACCATCAGCGCTAGCAAAGGTAAGTCCTACCTACCACCTCCTACTATTTACTGTAACTTAGCAGTATCAGATATATTATGGCCCATGTGCTAGAACCAGCCTGCCATAGGGTCCAATCCAGCCTGCTGGATCTCTTTGGAAAAATTGAAAATTATACTAAATGAGTTAATCACTTTAGGACTACTGTATTCTGCACCAGGAAACATTGTGTTACAAGTTATTAATAATCATGAGAATTGTTGTCTGAGCCACTTAATCAAATATACACATAATGATCAGCTAATGGGTCTTCACTGAATTTGTGCTCAAGGTCAAGGTCATATGTGTCATTTTATAGGCACTTTTCCATTTGCATAGCATAACCTTCATGCACACTACTTACAGTTTCACCAAATTCTCGCTCCTGATGAACTGAACAATATTCAATTCAAACCATTTAGCAAAGTCATTAACATAAGTTTCTCGATGTTGATAAATTTTGCCTGCACAAAATGATAAAGAAAGAGCTTCGTGAAATACCAGATAATGTGATGATTGAAATATAGTTTTGCCACAGACATTGCATACTGCTTGTATCCTGTTAGATGGTGATGATCATGATCTTATTGGTCATGATCATGGAGGGAGTGATCCTACTGGTTGACCACCACATTAGGAAGGCAGGGTTTGGGCCTTCCTATCACCATTATGCTAACATCAGTAATATGGTCAATGCTATGACATACTGATGCGTTCACATATTTTGATGCTTTTTTGTGGCCATGATTACGACTGAGTCATTGAGTACAGGCGTCATAATACTCCTGAACTCAAACACTTTCATTTGTTGGTGAATGAGATTAATTTGGCCCGAATATGACTGTTTGCGAGCCTCCTTGACTTCTCAGTGGATTTTAATTCTCATTAGTTTGTGCAGTGCAGCCAGCTAGTGACAAGAAAGCTCATCACTTTCTTTCGGTGCTTCACACATTACAATAACCTCTGAACTGTGATGGATTTTAAACTGGATGAGCCACTACCTCATTGATATTCTGGATTAAAAGCATGCTATACAGAAAAATTATTAATATGGTGATTTAACATTTTTTTGTGATGGGATTTGATCCTGCCCTGCTCTGAACAAATTAAAAAGATTAACAGATTAATAAAAGTTTTCTTTTTAAGTGTGTGCGTTCTTCTCCTCCAGGTGAGATGGGTCCCATGGTGGCATCTACTCTGAAGCTGGGCATAGCTATTCTCAATGGAGGAAATTCAACCGTACAGCAGGTAACGCTCAGCTACTTCACTGTCTCTTATTTAAATGGACTACTACTACTACACCTAGTCAGGTTAACTGGAACATGTGTGAAAACTATTCCAGGTGTTCCTCTGAAATATTCAATTTTTTTTTTTAATCTTAATGACAGATTAAGACTGTATGGTGTGTTTTGTTTCTCATTGTTGTGTCAAGCCTCTTTACTTTGTTTTAAATCAAAACTGTGTAAAAAATCGAACTCCGCTGTCTTATTGTGCTCTCACTGTGTCTTTAATCTTTAACAGAAAATGTTAGATTATCTAAAGGACAAGAAGGACGTGGGCTTCTTTCAGAGTCTGGCTGGTCTCATGCAGTCATGCAGGTATAAACAAGATTTTCTGTTTCAGGACTGAAGCAAATATATTTGTTTTCATGGTGTAGCGGGTCTAACTCTTTGTTGTGTTGTGTAAAAAAAAAAAAAAAAGATGTTTCCCAGCAATGTCTCTGAGGAATTTATTCATGATCAAAAACAATAATTAGATCCAAGCTTAGAGTTAAGGTTTCGCTTGTCTACATGCTCCCAGCACCTGTGTAACGTCAGAGGCCTGTACAATAAAGCAAGTTCAACATACCCAGGAAGTCTTTTCCTTACCTTTTCCTTTTCACATGAAGGTGGTTACCAACTCAATAAGTCAAACCAGGGTTTGTAGCTTTGAGCTAGTTCAAATGAAAGGCATGGTGCATGATTAAACAAACATGAATAGTTCTACTGGCAGCAGTGTGGCATTTTATTACAAAGCCAGAGAACACTGTAAGGAAAATATGAAGGGGTCAACACATAAAACAGACTAAATGCAACATAGTTACTACAGCCAAAGCAGCGCTGTGGGAGTGTGTGTAGTAGGAAGAGCGCTGTTTGTAGACATAGTATTCATAAGTGGTCAGTAAGATTACAGTGCCATATATAACACTGATTTAAAGACAGGGTAGAAAGTTGGCAAAAAAGGGGACAGCCTTGTCAGTTCATAGACTTATCAGCATCATGTTGATAAATATAAAAACATCATTCAAACTGGTAAATAGGCCAGCTTGCAAATTTTATATCAGGTCCACTAGTATAAGGCGTAGATTCCCTGTTGTAGAATGACATTGCTAATTTAAGACTCTACAATGCTACAATAGCGATGCTTTAAATTTGCTTGGAGGAAAAAAAGCACACAGTCTGTCCACAGATTCTTCCAGGAATGGGCGCTATTTTACAGAAACTTCCTGGTCAGTAGGCAGTGCTTTTGTACATGTTGATCTCTTATCTGGAACAAGCCTGTTCTGGAGTAGGTTAGGTTTGCAGCAAAAGCTGCCATGGTGATTTTCCCCTGGGTAGAAGCATAGCCAGTATAAGAGATGGACGTAGCTACCGTGACATCACCTGTTGGTTTCTGAAGTCCTGTTTTGAAGCCTTGAGATGAACGTTTCCACCATTGCCATCTTGGTTGCAAGAAACCAGATGGGGGCATGTCTTGATGAGTTGACGACTTATTAGCCAATGAGCGAGTGGAAAATAACAGAGCTAATCCTCCTGTTCGAAACATGGTATGAGCAAGAATTTCAAAACAGAAAAAGTTTTTAATTCAGTATGACCCAAAGTGAGTGATTAAGACCATGAATTCAGTAGCAAAGTGTTTACAGAGGTTAAGAAAGAAAGCCTTTTCCCCATAGACTTCTATAGGACTGGAAGTCTTTTTGCAACCACAGCTATTGCCATCTGTTGGCCTTCAGATAGAATGCAGGTTTTTAGGCACTTCTGCATTGGTGTCATTTTTCCAACCAGGAAGCTACATCCATCTTTTTTACTGTCTGTGGGTAGAAGTTAGCCACCTTCAGAACTCTTAGAACCCAGGTTTATTCCTGAATTTAGCTCACTAAGACCTTCCCTTGCTTCAAGAGCAAAGTCAAATGTGCCATACTTTTCTTTTCTATCCATGTTTCAGTGGAAAGCATTATTCTGGTTCTGAAGACCAGCTCAGTCTTGAAAACCAGAAAGCACCCACACTGTATTGCTTTAGAACAGAGGTTTTCAAACTGGAAGTCACCAGTCCAGTGGTATGAAGAGAGAGAAATAAGAATAAAGGCAGTTTTTATGCACCAAGCCTTCTCCTCTGCCTTACATACTGCACTATTCCATCTTGAGCAGCAGGGGAGCTATGTGAGGATGCTCTTTGTAGACTTCAGTTCAGCTTTCAATACCATCAACCCAGAGAGACTGTTCACCACACTTATTGGATTTTCACAACCTGTCTGGATCAAAGACTTTCTGACTAACCTCCCCTAGATGGTTAGATTAGGCCCCTACCTCTCTTCCACCCACACACTGAGCCCCCTTTTATATACTCTCTACACCCATAACTGTGTCTCCTTCCATTCTACCAACACCATTGTCAAGTTTGCGGATAACATGACTGTGGTTGGACTCATCTCAGAAGAAGATGAGACAGCCTATAGGGATGAAGTCCAAAGACTAATAACATGGTGGACTGAGAACAACCTTGCCCCGAACTCCACTAAAACGAAAGAACTCACAAAAGATTTCCAAAACCACAATGAAGATCACAACCCAATACACATTAATGGAGACTATGTGGAAAAGGTTCCTGTCTTGAAGTTTCTGGATATACATGTTGCAGAAGATAAGAAGGCACAGCAGAGACTCCACTTCCTGAGGGTTCTCAGGAAAAGCAACATGCAGGAGAAGCTGCTGGTGTCTTTTTACTGCTTCTCCATTGAGTGTGCTGTCATACTGCATCTCTATGTGGTATGCCAGCAGCTCAGCAGCAGACAGAAAAACCCTTCAGAGGATTATAAACTCTGCCCAGAAAGTAATTTGCTGCACACTGCCCTCTTGAGGAACATTTTAGGTCTTGCTGACTCAGCAGAGCAGCAAACATCATGAAACACCCTTCCCACCCTAGAAATTACCTGTTTAATTGACTGCCTTCTGGCAGACCATTCAGGTTCATCCTATTACAAATAAGCAGATTTAAGAACAACTTCTATCCCAGAGCCAAACGAGAACTGAACTCTGCCACTTACATTGACTGACTGACAAGCACAACAGTAGTTACCCTTGCATTACAAAGTACGTGTTCCAATGTGCAATATACCCTAGTGCAATAATTCAGCTGCTCTGTTGTATTGTATTATATTATACTGTTGCGTAATATACAGTGGATATAAAAAGTGTACATACCCCTGTTAAAATGCCAGGTTTTTATGATGTTAAAAAAATGAGACCACAATAAACAATTTCAAAAACTTTTCCACCTTTAATGTGACCTATAGCCTGTACAATTCAATTGAAAAACAAATAAGTCTGTTAGGGGATGTTTTGGAATGGCCCAGTCAGAGCCCAGACCTAAATCCATTAGAAAATGTGCACAGGAGATGCCCTCACAATCTGACAGATTTGGAGCGCTTTTGAAAGGAAGAATGGGCAAATATTGTCAAGTCAAGATGTGCCATGCTGATAGACCCCTACCCAAGAAGACTGAATGCTGTGATTAAATCAAAAGGTGCTTCAACAAAGTATTAGTTTAGGGGTGTGCACACTTATGCAACCAGCTTATTGTACTTTTTTTACTTTTTATATTTTTTCCCCTAACAGATTTGTTTGTTTTTTAATTGAATTGTACAAGTTATAGGTCACATTAAAGGTGGAAACCATTTTGAAATTATTTATTGTGGTCTCATTTTTTTAACATCACAAAAACCTGGCATTTTAACAGGGGTGTGTACACTTTTTATATCCAGTGTATCTAGTACCTCTAAGAATAGCTACAAATTTTGTTGTAATTACAATAAAAGGAATCTAATCTAATCTAGTGGATAGTTTTGGAGTGATAAATGAGGAACGTATGAAGAGTTGAGTGCTTAGTTCAATTCAGTTCAATTCAATTTTATTTATATAGCGCCAAATCACAACAACAGTCGCCGCAAGGCACTTAGTTATAGATCAAGTTTGTCATTTTGGCTAAAAAGGTTTTATGTGGCCCTAGTTGCTGACAGCATGTCAAGGCAGGTAGTAAAATACATAATGATCTTTAATGAAAACTTAGGGTGAACAAAAAAGCACTGCTCAGTTGTAGAGGGGAAAAAATCCTCTAAGCAACCCAAATAAACCAGATGCAGGAAGCCAACATAGAAACACGGGAAGGCACAGGAACAAGAGGAAGAGCAGATGAGAGAGCACACAGACTATACACACATCAGGGAGAGGGATAATGAGGCACAGTTGAACTCAAGACAATAATGGCCTTAAAGGAAACAAAGGATGAAAGTAAAAACACCTTAAACCACATGAGGAATTAATCTTCAACATAAAAAAAAAATTTAACTGCAGGACAAAGACTCACACAGACAAACACACATGGGGTAAACACAGGGAAAAGAAAAACACTCAGAAATACAAGGCCAAGGCAAAAATTATGAATACAATAGAAACCAAGAATTACTTACAAAGACAATGTCAGTTACAGTGATTCAAACTATATTTGTCTTTGTTTTAGTGTTCTGGATCTAAATGCATTTGAGAGGCAGAATAAAGCAGAGGGACTGGGAATGGTGACAGAGGAAGGATCAGGTAAGATTCACTATGTTTACACCTTTTGGATTACTTTTTGAATGGCTACAGAAACACAAAGGAATACTCCCAAACAATTCTTTTTCTGGGATGGAAATTGGTGGCCTCAGCTTTATATTTATTGAAAGCATGGAGAATGTTAATATTAAAGTGCTTCTCTTCTCTAGGAGTAGGTAAAATTATTAAAAGTCAGTTTAATTAACCTGACGATGGGCAATTTAAACCGGCTTTTAAAACATAAGCACATTCTGAAATAGCCTTCAACACTTGATAGAAACACTAAACTCGCAGAAAGTGACCACAAGCATAGATGTGTTAGAAGAAATATATTTTTGGTGTCACATGTTGTTTGTTATAATTGATACAAAAAAGTTCCTTTTTCCCTCTTGTCCAGTCACCATTCTGTATTTTGCTTTGTTCCATTTATCCTGACATCACCCTTTTGAGCATTTTGTTGATGTTCAATCCGGTGGTAATGCAGTATTGCTGGTTCACATGCATTATCAAGTATGATTTTCTAAGGTACAAATCAGTGTGCTTATGATTTGTCTTGTACATCTTCTGTATGTAAACATTACAAAGACTTCAAAGACTTCAAAATTTAAAAACATGTCACCACTTTTTACAACTGTACAAAAAAAGTACAGTAGTCCTCTTAGTTTAATTAGTAATACAGTAGTCACCACATAAAAATGATAATTTGGTTATCTAAATTTCAAGACACATAACAGTGTTAATGGCAGTGGAGAAAAAAGCAGTATCAGTGTTTCACCTTGTATGATGCTCCTAATCAGGTGTTTATCCAATACAACAACAGAACTTGTGACAATACATGTGAAGTTCTGTTGTTCTATATGTGCTATTTTTTCTGTCTTTATATATGCAATAAAAGGACAACTCCTTTCTAAACCAATACTTACTAAAAAAGACTTAATAGATTAATCAATACTACACCTGTTATCACACTAAATCATGGTTCTAACTACGGTTGATGTTCAGGTCAGAACAGTTGAACTCATACATACCTTCAATATCATCTTCTCTGTAAAAAGTACACACTAAAAAGCTTTTTAAAAAGGTCATATTAACAAAATAGATTCACAATACAGTACTGTGCAAAAGTCTTGTACCACCTCTCATTTGTCAATATTTTGCTTCTAAGGAGCCAGACTTTGTGGTACTCTTTTAAAGTGGTCTTGGGCAATAGTTCTGTAAGCTTTCTTTTTAGCCCAGTCTTGTACCTGACCATTTTCAGAGGAATGTTTTTGTTTGTTTGTTTGTTTGTTAAGCCACTTAACACTGACCTATGAGTCATTTAAGCATAAAAAAGGCACCAAACTCAAGCGATGAACCAGTGTTGTGTCTACACATAACAGACAACTTAGCAAAGAAGCAGGTACAACAGTGAGTGTCTACAGCCATCTGTAAAACATGGTGGAGGCTCTGTTATGGTTTGGGGCTGCATTTCAACCAGTGGTGTTGGGATCTTGCCAAAATTGATGGAATTATGAACACAGATAAGTACTCTCAGATTTTGATCCACCATGCAATACCATCTGGAAAGCATCTGATTGGCAACAGCTTCATTTTTCAGCATGACAGTAATCTCAAACTGATTTCCAATGCAAAAGCATACCTGAAAAAACCCCCACAATGGAACGCTATCAGTCATAGGTTGGCTTCCCCAGAGCCCGGACCTCAACATCATTGAAGCACTATGGGATCATATTGACAGAGAATGGAACAAAACGCAGCCAACATCCAAAGAAGAGATTTGAAATATCCTTCAAAAAGCCTGGAGAACTATTCCTGAAGACTACTTAAAGAAATTATGAGAAAGCTGCCTAAGAGAGTTCAGGCTGGGTTGAAGAATAAAGGTGGTCATACCAAATATTGACATTCAGCCTCATTACAATTGTATAAACTGTTTTTGATTTATATATATTGTATTTTCCATTTATGTTTGTACGTGTTTAAAAAAAAATGACTGTACCTATTTCCCATTTTCCTAGCAAAATATAAGAAAAGTATGGGTGGCTCACGACTTTTGCACAGTACTGTAAATGCACATCCTTGATAACAAAAGCAAAGAAAAAAAGGTCTTGGTGGGTTTTTTTTTGTTTTGTTTTGTTTATTTATTTATTTGTTTATTTTAACATTTTTTCACAGAGATTTATTTATCTGCACAGACAGGTTTTCTGTCAACACATAATTATTTACCCCATGTTGACCAAAAAAAGACAGATTTTTAAAGCTCTTTTCCCTATATGTAATCTTTTTCTTTGTTTCT
This sequence comes from Paratilapia polleni, assembly GCA_015106735.1. Taxonomy (NCBI): domain Eukaryota; kingdom Metazoa; phylum Chordata; class Actinopteri; order Cichliformes; family Cichlidae; genus Paratilapia; species Paratilapia polleni. The sequence goes on along the minus strand of VUQI01025087.1, from coordinate 2,430 downwards.
TTCTTTGTTTCTTACTTTCTTTCTCTCTTTCTTTCTTCCCCTTGTTTTCTTTTTCTTATTTTGGTTTACTGCACTTTCTTCCCTTCCTCAGTCATCACTCATGAGCGTGGTAATTATGCCTTCTGCCATTTTCTTGTGTGTTGGTTGCCCCCCCCCCCCCCCCCTCTCTCTCTCCCTCTCTCCCCTCCCCCCCCCCCCCCCACCCCACCCCTT
>VUQI01025085.1:3373-14377 GCA_015106735.1 Paratilapia polleni | reverse complement strand
GGGGTGAAACCCTCCATGCATCGTAAGGAGTTTTCTTGTCTTGATGTCAGCGGTTTCTATCTCCTCCTTTGGCCAGCTTATTATCCCAGCGGGGTATCTGATGACCGGTAGGGCGTAGGTGATGATTACCCGGATCTTGTTCTTCCCATTCAGCTGACTTTTCAGGACTTGCCTCATTCTCTGCAGGTATTTGGCGCTTGCAGCTTTCCTAGTGGCCTCTTCATGGTTCCCATTTGCCTTTGGGATTCCAAGGTATTTGTAGCTATCCTCGATATCTGCTATGTTGCCTTCTGGTAGTGCAATCCCCTCAGTTCTGACCACCTTCCCTATCTTTGTTACCATTCGACTACACTTCTCCAGTCCGACTGACATTCCGATGTCGTTGCTGTAGATCCTAGTGGTGTGGATCAGTGAATCAATGTTTCATTCACTCCTGGCATACAGCTTGATGTCATTCATGTAGAAGAGGTGGCTAATATTTGCTCCATTCCATAGTTGGTATCCGTAGCCGGTCTTGTTGATATATATATATATATATATAATGCACAATGTCATATATCAATAGACAGTCAAAAGATGTGTGTCTGAGCGTACAGAATGTATGTGTATCTACATGTGAGGAAAAATACACATAGCCAGCTGTTATTATTTATGTCAGAAGCCAGTGGCTCTAACCACCATAAGGACACCATATATCGTATAATACATTTACGAAGACATGCAACATTATTATGAAGCGTATTTTAAAAAGTCATGCACTAACAGCTGCACTAATATCAGCTCTCAATGTGCAATGATCTACTTGCTGTGGAGTATGGTATCTAGTATACAAACTGAAGTGTGTTTAAACTGGAAGCACAAGTGGAAACTAAGAGTTACTTTTCATCAAGGAAAAGTATAGCTTCATAAATGCAATTCATACATGCTTGTTTTTTTTTTGTTGTTTGTTTGTTTTTTGGGGGGGTAGATTAGAAATTACTTTTTTTGTTTTTTGTTTTTTTTAAAGGTCGAGAATTTTGCTGTTGTTCTTTTACTATCCTTCACATGACCCACAGCCATTGAGAAAAACACAGGAACATCTCTGCCACCTCAGATTTATTTAGTTGTTATATAAAATGTGTTTTGTTTTGTTTTGTTTTGTTTTAGGCTAAAATAATACTGGCAGATAATCCTTTAGAGCACAGGGAGTTTTACATTTTTTGACGTGATCCTATAATGAGTAAGTCCACTAATGTGTCAAAACTGGTATTAAGGTACATCATTTAATAATTTTGAGCATAGCACAAAAAAGACCAAAGATGCAAGAGTAAATATAGCCATACAGCTACATTTACTAAAGCTTCTACTACAGCTTTGTACTAAAGCTTAGCCAAAGCTTCCAGAACCCACCAAGAAAATCATTACAACATGTGTTCTTTTGCTAGTAGAAACACTAGTTTATATAATCCTGGTCAGATAACACTTCCAGGAAATAACTGTTCCCCAATTTGGCATTTTGCATGTTTGAGTTTAATGTGTTAGAAGGTCTAAGAAATCAAGGACCAAACAACAAAAGAAAAACATCTCAAAGGATGTTGATAAATTAGTTCATCACTAATATACATAAATATAATTAATCTAATCTAATATCTGCACTTCTTAAAGAAAGAAAATTTCTAATTGAAGAATGGTGCATGTTATTATTTCATCTGCTGATTTTGTCTTCCTAGGGTTATGTAATTACTCTTCTATGTTAATTGCCCAAGCAATTTACATGGACATATTAAATTTGTCTTTTCCCTCATCCTAATACTAAGCTATTCAGAACTAAATCAATTTCTGGAAAACACCTTAGAGCAAACCATTTTTACTGAATCTAATAACAGTTAAATAACACAGTTAAGACCTTTAAGTCAGCTGATGAATCAAATAAATGACATAATGACAAGCTCATCAACTGTGATGACTCCTCTGTCAGTCCAATTCTGTCCGTCTCACATACGTCTTCTTTCTTTATCCCTATTGTGTATCATCAGCCTCAACCCAAGCATCCTTGCTAAAAAGAGTGACATTCTGAAGCTAATTAGGGGCCCATTACTTATTTAAAGGTAACTTGTTTATGTGAGAGCAGAGGTATAAATTATCCAATAGACAATGTCTTTGGGGTATTTTGTTGAACAGAGCTTTATTAACAGCAACTGTTGAGGGCAGTTTAATGGCATCCCAATTATTTCAGAGTCCCAAGGAATAATTGGGATGAGTCCCTTGCCAGTTCCAGCCAGAAGCAGCCTGCTAGCACCCATTTAGAGAGGCTAGAGAACTGTAGGACTTAATGACAGTGTTAAAACGATTCACTTTGGACAGATGTGTCTTTTATTTGGACCAATGGATAGTTTCATAGCCAAATGAGAACAACTGAGCCAGTGGAGAAATACGCTTTATTTGCAGTGCAACTGAGCACTGACAGATAGACTTATTTTAAAATAAATGCTGTATTTCTTTGGTCCTCCAAGGAATTTCACAACTTTTAGCTTTACAGAAGAACCAATATAACGAGATATGTAATGTCCATTATAAGCAACAATAATAGTGCGTTTTCATTTTTCTTTTTTGAGGTTTTGTGTCACAATGGCTTCACAGTACAATGCACTATATGTCCAAAAACGTTCCTGATGAATATTGTCATTCTCAGTTTCTTTTTGTGAATCGACCAGTTCACTTTATGAAAAACATAGCCAAGTGCTTCTAAGTGAACACCATCCTCAGAAGAACAAGTCTGATTTTGAAAAATACTTACAATGCATTCTTATAACTTCTTATAATAGGCCTGATTAAGAATAAGTGAGGCAAATGATGCAATTTTTTTTAATTAAAACCAAGCAGGTCATTAAAATGTTTATATATTTAAAAAGTAACAAGGAAGAGTATAGTTATTGTATTTATCATCCATATTTTCTTCTTCTTTTTTTTTTTTTTGTTGCAGTTAGAGCCTCAGCAACAGCTATACTAAAACATGCTCTTGACTTGTTTTCTGATTATAGTCAGAATAATTACAGATGGCTTGCAACAAATTGCTTTGCATCTTCTCTTAGGTATGAAACATTTCTGTGCTTGTACGAAAATGGGCAAGTCTCCTGTCTTTACATCTCTATCTCTTCTCCCACGGAGTCTACTGGCTCTCTTACCACCACCTGTTCTGTCAAAAGTCTCGCCTTCTATCCAATGTTTTCAATTTCATCTGAAGACTTCAGAGGTCCTCCAAACAGCTGGTGCTGCATCTGCCTTGAAGCAGAAAAAAACTGCACACATGCACAATAATGTAAATGATTCACTCCTGCAGCAATATTATTCAGTGTGTTGAATAAAGATCTAAGCAACTGCAACATTATGTTTCCCTTTGAAGTTGGCATGCTTGATAAATGCAATGTAATGCAGACTTGTGTTTTTGTAATGCTGTTCATTTTTTTCCCCCCAGCGCCCCTCGATTCAACACACTGTACTGTATGTTAAGTTTACAATCTGTTTTTCTCAGTCTAAGTTTTAGGGACAGCCTCATCAATATTAAATTCAGACTTACTGTAGATACGATAACCAAAACACATTAACCACCATGACAGCTGGAACACAAGGCACAAGAGGTACATTAATCAATCATATATGCAGCATTGCCAAGGTGGCAACATCCCAAGGCTGTATGCAAATCATAGAATGTAGACCAATATGCTAAAGCACAGATCAATCACAGCAAAACTAGTGGCTATCCTCTGACAATTAAGCCATTCCATATAAAGTTCCCACCTGACCCCTTCAGAATCAGCTGATTTTGTTGGAAAATAATTTTAGCATATTTAATGAAGCTATTCAAAATTTTACCTTCATACTATGAACATTTTCCAAGTTACATTACCTCAAGGTACAAAGGAGTGGGTCAATATTTGGTGCTTTATAAGGCCAGATTTATTAACAGTCTGCACCATTGCAAAACCGTCTTTTGGTATTTACTAAAGTGTCAGTTTTACAACTGAATGGTGTGGACACAGATCATTTTGTGCCTGGCCTTATTTCATATGTATTTCTGGGAGTTTCCCTTTCAGAGGACAAAATTTTGGAGGATATTTAAATGAATCAAACAAATGTGATGTACCTAAGGTTTTTGGCACACAATTTACTGCAAATTATGTTGAATTTAAGGCAGAAAAACAGCTTACAGAAAATCTTATTTTGTGCCCGATGTGGTTGTGATAGTTACCGCTAGGAGTGTTGATTTATTTGGAATGAGAAGGGGAGATGTTATCAGAATGAGTGCGTAATTAATGCAGATGGATGGCTCAAAGCTGTGAGCGCAATGCCTAAGGCCTCAGTCACACAGACCTAGAGACCTGTTGGCGATCCCCGGCAACCACTGTTTGCTAGGGAAAAATATGTATTCCCCGACTGGTTGGCAAGTGGTTGCTGGCAGTCCCTCTGAAATTCATTGCTAAAACCCCAGTCATGCAGGCCTAGAGACCAGTCAGTGATCCCCTGGCAACCACAGGCCACTATAGGAAAAACGTTTATCAGTTGGCGAGTGGTTGCTGCAGATTGCTGGCAGTTGCTGGGGGAAACTGGCCACAAAGAGGTATACAGTGGTGCTCCAAAAACCTCCTTGCGATTGCTTTGGTCACTAGCAACTCACCAACTGCCTGCTGAGCAATAGTGAAACTGTGAAATCTGCTTGTGCATATCTTTTCTCAGCAGTGCGCACACGGAGCAACTTTTTTTTTTCTAACTTCTCTCTGGTATATGTCTGCAACCTTAGACAGCATGCTGAAACAATAAATAATGGGCAATGCACACATTTACACACGTGAGAAAATAACAGTAACTTCTCTGGGATTAACACAGAGAAACTGGCACTGACTGAGTCTTGTGTAAATTAGGCTTTCTCACTGCTGGGACTGTATAACTGCTTGAGTCTGAAAAAACAAATCATTTTTATGCACTTTAAGACATGCAACAAATACCTATAATTAAAATTTAATTTGCACTAAAATAATCTTAGAGAAGAGAACAAAAAAATATAAGTAGCAGAACCCTACTGCTTCAGTAGTTGCTACATCCATTGTAACCTTTTAATACTGAGCTGTCAGACTAAACATAATGGCTGTCATATTAAGGACAGATCAATCAATCACAGTCTACCACCCTCTGCTGCATCCAAAACAGAAGTTCAGTTGACTTGACAAATTATATGGCAATGAAAAACAAATGAGGAGACATGGGAGAAAGGAACACAGCCACATAATATCTGAGTCTAAGACGTAGTTCTCTTAATAACATCAAGAATTTCCTATAATGAAATGCGCGCTCGCACACACACACACACACACACTTTTGGAAGTGATGACAGAAAAAGCAACTGACATGAGTCTTAAGGATTTTCGGTGGGTGTGGGGGAGTGAGCTTACTTTTCTGTTCCTTGTCAGGCTGCAGGAGGAAGCTGGGGAGCAAGGCTAAGACAGTGTGATTGAGCTGATGTGACACCCACAAGGTCAATTCTCACTCCTTTCATGCTGTAGCAGCATTCTTAGTGTGAAAGGAAGCATTCACATCTAGAATAATGTCTAACTACCTGGTGTAGAGGGCCAGGCTTGGTTTGATGTGTGGAAAAGCCAGAGAGCACCAAATAAGCTAATAAGTGTCAATATAAGCACTGGTAGATGTCAGTAACTGAACTTGACTCACATAAGAATGTCTTTAGAGCACCCAGTCCACGTGAACCCTCTTCTGGGACTCCTTGAAAGCCTGTGTTCCCATGTCTCTGATGATATCTTAAAAGGGAGAACTTCAAAGAGCTGTTCTTTAGCCAAAAACACAAGGGATGAGTCTGATTATGCTTTGTGTCCACTTTGAAAGACATGGGGCTAATCTGAAAATCAAAGAAAGTAAAACACCACCAAAAGGAAGAATACCCAAATACAAAAATGTTATATAACGCTTTCCCCAGAATTCATCACGTGAAGAGCGGTTACAGCAACAATACAAACATGACTCCTTTGAACCGAAGATGGGCCTCTCTATAATTTAAGATACCATCTCTTCTGGTTTGGTTGTAGACAGGCAAACAAATATCCTCCAAACTCAACCTCAAAGAGAGAGTTAACAGCAATTTCTGCAGGAATTTCTAAAGGTCACTGAAAGACCTAAAATCTGCAGACAAACATACAACCCCTTTCAACCCATGTACTTTGAAAAAATTTGGCATAAGAAGACAAGAGAAGCATGTTTGATCCCCTTGTGAGTGTGAGTTTGAAAGACCTTTAACATACTGAATATCAAATAATTACCTGCATTTTTAATGATTAGCCTTTAGTTAACAGGTATTTTCAGATTACAAACCCACTGCTTAGAAAATCACACAGAGAAACCTTGGTCAAATGAATAGCCTCTAGCCCAATGCACTGGCTCAAGGTTATAAACCCTTAGGGGCACAACAGATGCAACAAGACTGTCTCCCTATAATTTCTAGAAATGTTACATTTATGGCAAACTGGTCAGTTGTGTTTTAGACAGCATCACAGACCTGAGAGTCAAATATTGGCAGTTTTGGATGTAATGCATTACTCTGCAACACATTACTGTAATCAGATTACATTTTTTTCTGTAATACAATATTGTAACGCATTATTTTAGTAAGTAACCACATTACACTTACAACTGTGTCGTTAATTGTGTTCTTGGGTGGATTTAAAAAAAAGAAAATACAAGCATGCCTTTTCTTTCCTCCTGCTCAGCTGACAGCAGTTTGTTTGCAGGGAGGAGAAAAATGGTAGAGCGGGTGAGGAGTGGAGATATGGACATTACTCTTGATTTTTATTGCACAAAAGCATGTTAAGGTAAAGTGGAAACTGCACCCAGGCCAGAAACAGCTGTTGATAACACAACATCGACTCTTTGCAAGAATTTGCAAATACAGCATGCTAACACAAAGTGAGAACTGAAGAGCCCAGAGTGCCAAAAGCAAGCACAGCCATCACGTTAGACCTAATCATCTCAGCATGAAGAAGTGAGCAAAGATCCACAACTTATTTATGTTCAGCTCAGTTATGATGGCCATCGAATGAAGTGGCCATATGTGTGGGTCAGGTCTTTATGAATTCCTCATGGTGACTGAACCTGGCAGGGGAGGATTTATCCATGAAAACAGATGGGCAGGAAAAGAAGGAGGGAGCCATCAAGCTGAGAGAGCCCTGCTGGGCGTCTCCTTATGGCAGAATGAATTACCGAAGTCTGGCAATGCTTAACGTCAGAATGCAGCACATTATCTGTGACTGATTATTTTTATATTGACTAGACTGAATTAAATTAAAAAGTGCACAGACAAAGTTAGAATAATACTGAGCAAAAGTACATGGTAAATAACATTCACCAAAGACCTATGAGCTCACAACAGCAAAATCCAAAATATATACCAATACACATAACCAGACACATTGCCTAATTAGTGTGTAGCCTTTGTTTCTTGAAGCACTATGGCTTTCTACTCATTACAATTAAATGGGCACCCACAAAGCTAGGTACAAATTGCAGCCATTGTCATGTTAATGAGCACAGCAGACAGAAATGTTTTAACTGGCAATTATGTGTCTTGTCCTATTCTTTACTCTCTTTTTCACTTAGAGTTTTGTTACAGTATTCACATCTTTAATAGAAAATATTAATTTCTTTTAAGACATACAGTATATGCCCATAATGCTATAAAGGGTGACATGCAGTCTTGAGACTTGAAAGAATTTATGAATAATAAAAATACTTTTTTTTTTTTTTTAAGAGCCCAAAGATTTATAGTAATTTGAATATTTACTTTCAACTGGGTTGCATGATCTGCTGAACACATTAATTGTATAAGTACAGAAGATAAACATAGAACATACAGTATCTAAAAAAAGACAAAAACAATCTACAATTCACTGTGCTTTCTAAACTGTTAGAAAACATTGATTTACAGGAACCTCAGAAATGTACTTTATGAACACCTACAGTCTGCCTTCAGAAACTAATGAAAGCTACCAATAATGTATTGCTAGCATTAGACAATTACACTACTTCCATTTTACTACTACTTGACTTCAATACAGCTTTTTACACCATAGTAGTCCTGTCTCAAATACCATTTTGAACGTAGGTAACAAACAGTGAACTGTGAAAGGGAGTCAAAACCTTTGTGTAATTTTTGACCCTTTAATTTTCACATTTAAGAGACCAACAAATCATTTTTTTAATCTAAGAAACATTTCTCAGATTCGCGCTTGTTGTCTGTAGATGATTCTGAAATCCTGATGGATGCATTTGTCACTTCTAGTCTTGATTATGAAAAAGTCCTGATCCTAAGCTTAATGTCCACACTGAAATCTGAGTGATTCTTTATAAAGCTTTCAAATATTTGGGGTCAGGGTCACCATGAGCCCGTGGGCTGTAGTGTGTAAAAGCTTAGCTTAATGACGTGCTACATGTGAATAGTGCTATAGCAAGCTGGGGAGGTAAGTTGCTTGAATTTTTCCAGGATTTTTCCATAGCAATTAATCCAAACCATGCAGTAACATATTAATGACTAACCTCATTTTGTGGATGGATGCGTCTCACACTTTTGGCTGAAGTTTGGTGTTCTTCCTGCCATATGATGGCATTTGTCTCTGAACATGAAATTTTTAATTGAGAATAGTTTAACCCTCATCTTTCATCTTCCCTGTGCTATTGTGTTTATATTAGTCTAACCATAACTCTGTAGTCAGGCACCACCTAGCTACTGAGCCAGTAATGATTGTTAAAGCCTATTTAGAATATAATTGCTCCAAGCAGTCTCAAATGTCCCTAATAGTTTGGGACTGTTTGATAAACAATATAGTTGTGGCGCTAGTTCTCAAACAGCTGTGTTAAAAAAGTAAAGCCTTATTCCACACTCTATGTAATGCCATTCACACTTTGTATCTTGGCTTAAAAAACCTTTTTTTTTTTTTAATGTGAAATTTGGTTTTCCCTGTCTTACATCTAGTTGACAAAACAAGCAATTTGAAGATGTTGCCATGGGCTTGAAAATGTCATCCAGCAGAAAAGACTGGTGGACATTATTCCCTATTTTATCATGTTTTGTAGACCAAATAACTCATTGATCATGGAAATAATTATATTTTATGGCCTTACCACAGTGCACACCTGCTTCAGGGCTAAGGTATAAGTCAAAATTCTTATATAAAATAGCTACCATATATTAAAAATTTTAACATTGACTAGCATTATATATTTATTTCAAAATAATATTGTTATAAGTTATGGGGGGTTATTTTATTTATTTGGCAATATTTATTTATTTATTTATTTTAATCTCTCACTCATTTCTGTCATACACACCTGATATTTTTCTTCAGATCCTTTGTCAGATTGACAGTGTGACACAAATTAATAAAAGCTTGAAATACTTAACAGTCATTGGGGGAGTAATGTGGTGGTGGTGGTGGTCAATGATGTGCGATACCACTGATGTCCTTTTGATCCGATACCAAGTAAAATTCAGGCTGGTATCGACGATACTGATCCAATACCGATACTTTGTACAAAAACTTAATGTGTTTGGAAAATCTAAAGAAAAAAAAAAAAAAGTGTATTTCAAATCATAGCTTCATAATGAATACAAGACATCAGACTACTTGTTCTTATTGTTTAATTATGAAGAATTATCATACAAAAAAAACCCTGAAAAAACAAAACTGAAAAGTTGCATGACAATTGACACCATTTGAACATGTATATCTTGTCATTTAACATGTAAATACTTGCCTGAACATTTCAACAAAAACATTCAACATTCACACTTTCCCTCATTCACAGGTTCTTTGTGGCTGTTTGTGGAGGTGAAATAGCTCCGCACACGACTCCGCTTAAACTCAGCCATTGTTGTCAACTGAGTGAGTGAGCACAGCAGCGCGTTGCGATGCTTACGCATATATACAGCCTTATTTCGCATATGACTATGACGGGCAGAAGAAGAAGTAGTTCCTATCAACTGGGTATCATTTAGACGAGATCTTGATTGTATAGTTACTTTCCACTGTGTTCCTGTTAATGATAAACTACACATTTACCCCAAATTACTAAAATATCAATATTTTAACATGAGAATCAATTCTAGAACATAAATATCTGGTATCGGAGGTATCGATATTTCAGTATCGATCTGCACAGCACTAGTGGTGGTCATAATTTAATTCTAATTTGGTGTGTACACCTATTTGTGCAAATCACACTTTAGATGGTAAGATCATTTATCCACACACAAGTCAAAGTTTACTGATATTACCCAAGATGATATCTCAATGGGCATTACTATTAAAATATATACATGTATAGACACACAAGGCTGAAGCCAGTCTGCCAGATATGAGCAGGGGAGACCATAAAATAAGTTTATAATGATCATAATGATTTGAGAAAACCACATACACTAAAAAGATGGCAGTCAGGTGGATGTTAAATTTGCATATATGGACTTCATACATCCAACTCAAATTTTTTATCTAAATATAATTTAGTCTTGTACTTGTCATATATTCTTGAAGGATATTCAGTAGTAAGAAAGTAGTTGTGTTTTCTCCTGAAGCTCCACCCCCCTGGAAAAGCATTTTGGAGGGAAAATGACTGCATCGTCCTCCATTTAGTCTCTTGCTTTGGAAACGTTACTGCAGGTCTGGAGTTCTACACTTTGAAGGTACAGTAAATAAACATTTAAAACTGAAATACAAGAGAGAAAGAATGTAGACCCTTTATACCCTGATCACTTTACCTCACCAATAACTTGATCATTCTTTTCATACATTTGTTGTTCATAAGGTAGCTGTGCTAGCACTATATGCTATACAACTTTCAAATAATACACCTACCTGTGATTGCAAACCCTTGCATACTTTTTTTTTTTTTTTTTTTTTTTAAAATTTTTGTTTTTTTTTTTTTAATTTTTTTTTTTTAAATTTTTTTTTTTTTCAGTTTCTGTTC
>VUQI01025079.1:1428-12819 GCA_015106735.1 Paratilapia polleni | reverse complement strand
CTGTAGCTTTGTTGTTCCCAATGTCTGCTGCTTGACCTTGTTCTTATGAACCGCTGTCTTAGAAATTTTAAGGATGGACGCAACCCGACGCTCACTGTATCCCTCTGCCAGTAAAGCCAGAATTGAAGCCTTCTTTTCCTCACACAAAACTTTTCTTTTCATTTCTTTTGACATGGTCAATAGTTATTTTTTTATTCCAGTTACTTTTGATGTACTACTAGCACTGTTTTTGCCATCCAGTTGGTCCTATTGCAAGAGGATAGTGATGACCACAGCAATGGTTTTTATACTTTTCCTCGTTAAATAAGATTTGGTTCAGGTGATCACCTCATCAGTACCTTATTAGGTAGAAACAGGTGTGCTTGTGTTGGAATTCAAGAGACACTGGAATGGAATGAAAAATTTGTAGTGGTCTCTTAATTTTTTCCAGAGCTGTATGGACAAAAGTACTGGGCCACCTACACATTACAGCTACGGCAGGTGCTCAGCCATGGAAACCCCTGCCATGAAGCTCCCGGTGTACATGTTTTGTGCCAATGTTAATGCCAAAGGAGGTTTGGAACTGTGCAGTTATTGAGTCAGCAGTGCATTGACAACTTTTATGCACTATGTGCCCCAACACTGGGGGACCCTGCTCTGAAAGTTTATGTGGTCTGCCATTTTGTGGCTGAGTTGCTGTGGTTCCTAAACACATCCACTTTGCAATAATAACACTTACAATTGATCGTGAAATATCTAGGAGGGAAGAAATTTCACAAATTGACTTGTTGCAAAGGTGGCATCCTATTTCAGTACCACGCTTGAATTCAGTGAACTCTTTAAAATGACCCATTCTTTCACAAATGTTTATAAAGGCAGACTGTATGGCTAGGTGCTTGATTTTTATACACCTGTGGCAATGGGACTGAAAACACCTGAATTCAAAGCTTAAGAGGTGTGGCCCAATACTTTTGTCCATGTAGAACAAAATTGAAGTGACTAGATTGACCCGTTGGTGTTGATACCCATCAAGCTTATTCACTCAAGATCGGATCGATACATGATCCAAACATCAGATCAATGCATCACTACCTAAAATGTTTTATATAGTGCTTTGGACTTCATAGGCATTCATATGCATCAGCATTTATTTTCACTCTTTAGTTTTAAAGAACGACTGTGAAGAATAGTGGAATTTTATTCCTCACAGCTAACTAGTCCAATAACCAATCATATAAAGAAATCAGAACCTGTAAAGATGGGTAAAGAAGCAGTCTTCATATTTGGTCTTGCATCACTAACTAAACTCATCTCGCTCGTAGTGACACTGTGACCATTCAACCGTATCACTGCTCTGATATGGTGCTGGTGTGAGGGCAGTGGCTTATGTTGAAACTTATTAGATTCAAGGGTGATAAAAACATCCCACACATGCCAAGCAGGCAGCCATGGACAGAAATAAACACAGACACACATAAAGGTTTCAAGCTATGTATGTGTAAGGGAAGGTATCAGCTTCGGTTTCATCAGCAGGAGATAAGAAGTAGAGAGGGGAGAACATTATTAAACCCTCCATGGGACACTTATCTTCCCACCAAATGGTAGACCACACTCATGTCAACAGCCAGCATCTTGGCCTAATAAATTCTGTCTAATGCCAAGCCAAGCCTGAGATGACAGGAGAAAGATGGGCTTGTGTATGTGTATGAGAGAGAGAGAGAAAGAGAGAAGAAAGAAAGACAGTAAGAAAACTGATGAGAAAGAAAGTAGACCCAAAGACAGATCCAGTTGGGTATAATAAATGTAGTTCAGCACTCTCCAAGATATGGTACTAAGATAAGAAGATGGGCTAAGATAATTACAAACTGTACAGATCAGATATGGTCTTAGGGGGTAGCAGAATCAGCAGTGTCAAAGGCTGCTGATGTTGAACACCAGATATGGCTGGGCTGCCCATTTACTTTTGTAAAAGTGGAATTTTCAAAACATTTGGACACATGCATGTGAAAAAAACAAGCTTCGTTATCGTGCCCAGTGGTAGAGGACACAATCATGAGACCTCTTCCCCCTTTTACTAAATCCATTGTTATGCCAAAAAACTGAATCAAGTAAACACTGTGGTTATTAAGGTAATCACTTTGACTTGAGCTGTTTACCACAAAACTAAATTAATATATTCTTCCTCTGGTTTGTAGTTTTTCTTTTTTTTCATATAGATTGACTGGTGTGAGTCCACCAGACAGTGAGACCCAGTTTTTGACATATTGGCTATAGAGATGTCTGCCTTTTCTTGAATATAATGGAAATAATTGGCAATTGCCTTGTAGTGCTCAAAGTGACAAAAACTCTGCAGCAATATCTCTGCAGAAATCATGACCCAGTTACTCAAAATAAAATAAACCACAAACCATGTTGTAAGCAGTTTTATGTAGGAACTATTTTCTTTCTACCAAACAACACCAACCAAAGGAAGTGTGCTGCTAGCTCATATTACAGCTCAGCTGAAGGGGACACCATTAATGATTACATCCTGTTACAATGTCAACTACTACGTCCATCCTACTATGTCCATTCATCATCGGTGAATGGACGCTACCTTCTACACAGTGATATGCTTGCTGGGTTTAGTCTGTTAGTAGTTCCTACATGAAACTGCTTACAAGAGTCATGATTTTTGTAAATTTTTAAATTTTTTTGACACTTTGAGCACTACAAGGTGAGTGCAATTTACTTCCATTATATTCAAGAGAAAGCAGACAGACAGTTGTACAGCTGATACCGTCAAAACTGGACACCTCCCACCAAAACAACCGTGAGACAAGCTTCTTTTGGCAAAGCAGCTGAATGTTATCAAGAACTGCCACAACACCAACCTGACCAGCGAGCCAGCTGGTGGGGAAACATGTGGAAGCGCCATTGCTAGCTTGTTAGAAGCGACTGGGCTTTCAAAATAAGAGCAAGAACCACTTTGGCCACTAGTAAAGTGACTGCAGGTGGTGACATTCTCACTGACCAAGTATACATGGGCAGCCTGTCCAAGGAAAGTGTATGTGTGGGGAAACACTGGACATACATATTTCTGTCCTCTTTTCTAAACTTACTGTGATTACTATGTGAAGCCTTTATTGTGAGGTTTTAGAACATTACTTCCATTATTTTCCTCACTGGTTGTTGTGACACATTGAGAATCATTACAACTTTTGCTGGTGTCATTAATGTCTCAGTCACACTAGAGTAAACTAGGATGGCAACCACCTTGGGACTACAAAAAATTGGTTGTTGCCCAGTTATTGCATTGAGTTTTTTCCTGTCAAAGACCAATTGCAAGTAGTTGCAGTGACCAACTGGTTGCCCAGACGTTGAGCATGCACCACTACCAACCTCTGGTTGACCACTTTCGATCACAAGGTAATTGCACAGGTCACCTGGTGGGAGGCAACTTGTCTCCAAACAATTGCAATCCGACTTGGACTGACTGCAGCCACTCACAGATTGCAAAGGTCTGCAAACAACTGCAGTCAATCCAAGTCAGTCTGCGCCGATGAGTGCAACTTATCTGCGACAGATCTATGTCATTTTGCAGTTAAACTGTTGTCCTGCAACAACTACGTTACTATTTGTGAAGGAATTTTGGAATTTGTGTTTTAAATCTATGATGTTCTGGCTGGACTCTGAATTTAAGTACTTAATGGGAATTTCTGTGTATGTAGATGGCAACAGAGTTTTGATTTTCGCTGATTTATCACAGTTAATCGCCACATTATCACAAACAGATTGCGTGTAATTACCATTCAATCGCAAAATGACAGCAGACTGACTCAGTCTTATTGCTGTTTTATCGTTGTCTTGATGCACCAAAGTCACTTTGAAGATGGCAACTGACTGTGAGTGGTCACAGACCCGGTCCCTTTCTTCAAGGCAACCATCTCAAAGGCAAACAGTTTGCAAGTTCAATGCAACCGGTTGCAATAATTTTGTCGTGAAGTCTCCAACCACTGTTTTGCCTAGCATGACTGTAGCATTACAGGGTGCTCGTTTTGTGCATATGCTTGTAAAATTTAGATTCAAGGGCATCTTATTATGGTTTTGTATTTCTCTGTAATTTAACACTCTTACATATAAGAGTATATCTGGCATATAACACTCTTTCCCAGCCCTCATTTTTAATGCCCTCTCCCAAAAATATATATTCAAATAATTCAATAAATGTTATAGACATGCAATGACCATAGCCGTCTAACTGCTTGAACTAACAACCACTAGTCAGGTAGCTAAATCTCCAGTTGGGGCAACACTGATTGTGTTTTGTGTCATACATTCGCATCTGCTATTTGACAGAAACAAATCAACATCACTCCTGATTTAGTACAATGAGCTGTTTGCAAAATGGAGCTTCCACCAACACTCTCACACTTTCAACTGTCAACTGGATGCCATTTCTGCCCACCTTTGCCTTTCTAATGCACCAGCATGCAGCTCTGGCCTCCCCATGCCCAGTAATTGGCAATTCAAATAGCCTCTAAAGCAAATATACTGTGTCTTCATTTCTCCCTGTGTACTTTTTCTCACTGTATGTGAATTTCTCTATGGCACATGAAAGCATGTGTGCATATGGGGACACATAAACGTATGCTCGTCCTGCTTTTATTGTTAGCAATTTGACAGTTTAAGATAACTCTGCATTGCATTTCATTTAGATTTGCAGTGTGTATTTATGCAAGCTCACCCACAGACACACACAACCCCACAAAGTAATCTCTTTGCTGACATGTCAGGCAACAAAGTCAAACAAAAGACGACTTGAAAAGACCCAACTGAGTGCCATTAAGACTCCAAGATTTGCTTTCATCATGGAAATCCCCTCCCATCTCTCCTTTTACAGTGGAGCCACTATCTGGATAATTAACTGTACTATCTGACCTGACGTGGTAGGCAGACGTTCCCTAAACCTGAAACGAGCCTAGCAGGAATTAGGAGAGAGCCCAGCGGAATGTGAGAGAAAAACCCAATGCAAAGAAATAAATCCCTGCGCTTTGTAATTAGCCACCATGTCTCTATCCGCCTTTTCCTCTGCTCACAGCTGATCTCCTCTCGACTAATTTTCCCTCGTCATTTTTTTTTTTTGTTTCCACTCTCGTCTGTACCTTCCTCACAACCATTACTTTCTCTTTTTGCACTTTTATGGCTGCCCTCTATTTCTGCTCCCTTTCCTTTCCCCTCTTCATCTCATGTCTCCCTCCTCTGTTTTTCTCCCTTCACCTCTTTTCCTTCTCTAGCTTGTTCCTTTCCAGTCTATTGCCTTGCCTGATTTTCATAAGATTATTCCACCCGTTTGGCGGCCTTGATGAGTATCTCCACACTAAAAGCTGTCAAGCCCCTTTTTAAAAAGCCTGAGGTTTTTTTTCCCATTTTTCAGTGAAGTGAATTTGTGTCCCAAATAGCTCCTCTGCACTCATGAAACTTCAAGAGGCAGAAATAATGAGATAGCATGCTGACTGACATTTCCAGACCTTGGTCCTGTGTCTGTGTGCATGCATGTATGCCTGTGTGGGTGTCTTGAGTTTTTCCGTGTGTTTGTGTGTGTGCATAACAGAGATTTGCCTAATAATCTCCTACCACCATGAATACAACATCTACAGTCCTGATCATAAAAACACGTTATATGCTTCCGTTTTGTACATATGCCAAACATGAAACAGACCTTTTCATTTTTTTGGGGGGGGGGGGTAAGAAAAATGAAAGTGAAGTTTAAATGCAATGCTCACTGCTCAAATTTTCCAAAACAGAGATAACTGCTTCCTCTGCCGTTTGATGTGCTAAATGAACATCTTTAATGGGAAAAGACGGTACCCTGTTACAACTGGATTCTCTTTAATAGACTGAAATGCTCTGAAATTAAAGTTGGATTCTCAGTTTTAAAATGAAAGTCATCTTTTTCTGCAGCAGATTACTTTTCTGTCTTTTTTCTTTCTTTTCTTTTTTCCCACCCTGACAAAAAGCTGCCTTTGGGTAACTAAAAAAACTAAAACTTGGCTTAGAAGTTTGCTTAATTTAAGTGAGATAAATTCAAAGAAGGAATTGTTCGACTTTGTAGGGGATATACTTGTGGCTAATTGGTGAGACTTGGAGGAAAAGAAGGAAACCACTCTCATGTCTGTTCTTTACATATGGAGATTGGAATCTAACCTATGCTAACCTAGCTTAGCATAAAGATTGAGAAAGGAGAGAAACTGCTAGCCTGACTGTTTAAAGGTTATAAAACCCAGAAGCAAATTAAAAAAGTCACTGGCATGTTAATTTAACATGTTTGCTTGTTTAATTTGTACCGTGAGAATGCCAGCTATGCAGGAAGTCCTTTCATTTGTTCACATACCCCCTGGTAAAGCCATAAAGGAGTGGATGAATTGATGGAATGAACAACATGTGTTAATTTATGAGCTGTGATTGTACTGTGTGCAGATTTTGTTAGTTTCCAAACTTTCTAGGTGTAATGCTAACATTCCAGTTGGAATCTGGTGGAAGGTTCTGGAAGGTTTATTTTTAGCTTACATAACATGAGGCTCATGTCTCACAGGCCTAGAGATCAGTAGGCAAACCCCTAGTAACCTCTGCTCACTACGGAAAAATGTGTATTCCCCAACTAGTTGCATAACAGTGAAAAGTCCGACACAACCCGGAACATTGGTCTTCAAAATAAATGGTGCCTTACCGCTGCAACCAGTATGTTTCAAAAGGCGCAACTTGTAGGGAAACGGTCTCCATTTCCAGTTTTCACAGTTTCACTACCACTTGGCCAGCAGTTACAAATGTTTGTAGAAAAGTTGATGTCTTCCATGGATACTACAGGTCACAGCAGCACCTTGCTAGTGACAAAAGCAATCACAAGGAGGTTTTCCATTAAAAATAAGCCTTTCATGAGATGTTTTTTTTTTTCTTTTTGTTAGGATAAACACGGCAGTCTAGCGAAACACTGAAAAATTCACTTTTCTCATCTACATAGTATTCATTGTAAATGCTACTGGTTATTTTACAATCATTTTAAAATCATAATAAATGTGGCCTTGTGTTCAGTGTTCTTGAATGCACTTTTTTTTTTTCATTTTTATGCAGTTATTTTGCAATTTATTTTATGAATGAAAATACTGTCTCAATGACAAAAAATGGGAAATATAGCTTCTTTTTTCAACTTGCAGACTGTAAATCTAGCCTACTTTACATCTTTCAGTTCATTCAGTGAGCTATACATTATAGTTATTTGTTCATTAGAAGGTCATTACATTTATATACCACTTATATGGCAACCAGGATTTACACTAAATGTGCTTCACAAGGCAGCCATACAGTATGCTATACACACAGATATACATGTGCAAAACATACACTGCAGAAAGACAAACAAGATTAAAATAGAAACAGGTTTAAACACAATTGAAAACCTAAGAGTCATGACATTGTGAAACTTTCTTTGTTCCCTCATGTCCAAATGTCTGAACTGTCTGGTTGCCACATTGCTACTTCCAGCTACATCCTTCTTTCCATGCATACTATTTATGCTAGGTACCATTGTGGTGCATAACTGGCAGGTTGTGTGGCGTACCGTTGCTCGGGGCTTGTTTTTCCTCCTGTGTGTGTGCATGTGTGTGTGTGTGTTTGCGTGTGTGCTGGCCACCAGGTACGGCTGATATCGTTCTTTCGCAGATGTGCTCTGACATTTCCTCACAGCTGAACGCCAACAGCAACCCAAGATTTGTGGACACACACACACACACACACACACACAAAGAAGGAGAGCCCAAAGGCACTGTGAGCCAGAGGAGAAAATGTCAATGTGAACAGGATCTGTGGGAAAGAGATCATTTAACACCATTGTCTACAGAGACACCAGTACATCAGCTGTGAACTGTTAAAACCCTGACATATACACCTGGAAGAAGCTTATGATCACAAACTATTTATTCAATACAAAAAAACGTTCATTATTTAAGCCAAATGTGATAAAAAGAATCAGAAACCCACACAAAACACAGAAAGTTGTGTGTTTGAGCCACACCTGGATCAAAGTTCAGTTCATTTACTCTGAGTGATTTTGTGCCATCGTGGGTCTATTTTAAACCATGCAGTCATGGAGAAGCAAAATTAGGGTTTTGGCTCATGCTTTTAGCATTAGAAAACTTTAAAGTGACGTTTCAGTTCAGCTGTGTCAGTGGGTGCTTGAATGACAATCTACCATAGAGGTGAGTAGGTTGGAAGTAAGGTAACCAGCAGCTGAGCGGCTTCTGTGAGTCTAAACTCGAAAGCATTTTTATGAATATGTAAAAAAACAAAAAAACAAAAAAACAAAAAAGAAAAAGAGATATGCATTCAAGTTAAAATGGAGTGTTAAATTGCTCTTTGTGATGCTAGAAAAAGAATTAGTTTTACTCCTCACACAGTGCAAAATAAACCCGTCATTATTCTCATTCTTTTTTATTATCTCAGCTGCCTGGTGTTTGTTTTGGAGACTCGCTTCCTTGCATGATGTACCAACACTGAACTGCTGTCTGACAGAGGCAACTTAAAGTAAAGTGGGGGGGAAAAAAATGCTGTTTGCTTATACTGCCATTATCAGCAGCTGAGTGAACAAGTCGTAAACAATGCAAAGAGCGAGGAAATGTGACAAACAGACAAGCACGTCAGCACCATAGCATAGCGCTGTAATGATGGGTTATGATGACAGCTGTGATCGTGATGTGGCCGACGGTAATGAAGGTGACTACGTTGAAGTTGATGATAAATGACATTGTGGCATACTTAGACTAAAGCAGAACAATGGCTTGGGGCTGCAAACAGAAATAAACACACTGACATAATTAGTTTGCATACATATAGTATGCCTGCTGTTAACTGCTCATGTGTGTACTGATGTATGAGAAAGGTGCATGTATGAGTATGTTAATGTGAGCTAATGCACGCTCCAGGATGCATATAGAGTGTCTTTAATACAGAGTTTGTTCAGCTGGTGGAGGCCCAGACCCTCAAGACGCCCCTTCTCCTTCCTGGATGTTGATGATTCTTGTCTATTTAGCCTTATTGACCTCTACATCCAAACTAATCCGCCTTAAATTATGCATAACCTTTTACTTGGCAGAGCTCTCCATAAATCTGTTTATTCCCTGTTTGCTCCCTTACAAAGCCCACTAAACAAATTCCAATTAAGCAAAACAGCAATACAGCATGAATGATAATTCAAGTCAGTGCAGTCCCCAAAGCAGATAAAAGCATAATAATTGCTGTTATGTGTAAGTCAGCTTATAAAGACTGTTGAGTTTCCCTTGAATCTGGTTAGTCTAATTATTTTAGGTCATTTGTTTTTTATGAATAGTGATAATACACTAATGTGTGCCCCCTTTTGTGCATCCATGTGCCTGTATGAATATTAGTTGTGCATTCTGTATGGTCATTTTGCATGTGTATGCACACGAGCCTTTTTCTCTTTGATGCTTTCTTATAACTGCACTCCGCTTACAGGGGAAAATAATGTGTTTCTATAGTGAGATATTGTATTTGGGGTTGTTGTCATGCTGGTGAATGAATCTGAGCCCCCCCCCCAACAGATACCTCCCTGATGGTATAGAGAGATGAACGAGTAGGAAAACAAATTCAAACAGCGGGTTATGATGCAAAAAGAAAAAAAGTAATTTAACAAACTACAATATTAAAAGCCACCTTTGTTCTTCCAGTTGAGTCCTTTTATTGTGAAGCAGCATCAGCAGGAAATGCTTGCATTAATATTAATTTCCAGAAGGTCTGATATGGCGTTAGGAGAATAAACAGTGAACATAAGGCTGCTATCAGTTACATACAGCTGCAGTGTAAGGCTGAATCAAGCAAGCATCCCTCAAATCCCTTGTGCGTAGGAAGGAAATCTGAATTCAGCATGTGAAGGGCAGGAGCAACGAAAATTGCTGCTGAGAAAAATAATTACAGGATGTACACACGTCAGATGTTAATTACAGAAAGATTTCATAAATGTGTATCAAAATGTGGTTTTATTTAAATGAACATCTCATGGTGAGGAAACAATTTAATATCTGTTGGAAATAACATGTGATTGCTAATACACATAAAGATCTAAGAAGTACTTTCCCTATTAGGTGCACACTTAAGTCATCACCTGCAACTACTGGATCCTTTTTTTTTTTTTTTTTATGTTTAATTAAACACAAGTGGAAGTTAAGTTTAAAAACTTTAAGAATCTCAATACTTCCAGCACTTTTTTTGCCACCAGCTAAAACCTCATTGCCTATTCAGCCTCTACAGTGTATGATAATTTAGTAATTAGAGCAAGAAAACAAAATAAAATAGTAATGGAATATGCAATGTTTTTGAGCCAGACACACTTCCCCTGCTTAAGATAAACGAAGCTCATAATGTGTCAGGTATTAATCTTAAAGCTTTGATTATGCAGAGAGAAAAAAAAAAAAGTCTGGAGGAGGAATGACTAAATGTTCTCAGGAAAATGTTAAAACAGGTAATACAGGTCTTTCAAGTCAATTTGACACCATGAGCCACTGTTTGGGTTTTGTTTTTTCTGTTTCTTTTGCTGAATTACCATTAAGGCTATTTAATGCTCTTTTAAATGAATATGCTGATATTTAAAACCCAGAACTACACACCGTTATGTGTTTTCAAAAGGACTGAAAATTACCTTCATTTTCCAAAACTCACTGTGTGTAAGAGAAGTAATTTTTTACTCAGCTTTTCCCAGCACCTGTTATTGTTATTCAATTTCTTCAACGCCACCTCTGAGTGTACTTTTGCTCGTTGTTCTGATGATTAATTTCATTTTTTTAAAGGCACTTTTCTTTTTGTGATAACAACGACTAATCAGGCTTCATTATCCTACCTACTTTCAAAACTGCAACTTTTTCCCCCCTCCTCACTTTCTTTCATAAGAGGGTTTCACTCAATAAGGCAATCTGTGTTATTAATTTCCTTTGACAAATGTAAAAAAGCCCCCACCCCCCCAAAAAAAAATAACAACAAAAAAGTAAAAGAGCACATAAAAAATGAGAGTGAATAAAAGATGTAAGAAACAGGAGCAGTTAAGGACTTTTTAGAAGGATCATTTTGTTTCCATATGGTTAAACTGTGTTGGAATGTGTGAAAGCTTTCTCATACTGTGTTAAATATTAAAATGCACAGTTTGACTCGGAGGCTGGTGACTCCAGTGCATCCAGTATGCACCAGGTGTCCTTCACTTGGTCGCATGTGTGCATTTCAAAGGATAAACGCTCCAAATATATCTGTCCTGGTGCTCCGAATTTTCTAAGATCTCTCTCCATTAAGTGTGAGCGATAACAGGGCCCCAGCTGTGCTTTCTGCCACCACCACTGCTCCAAAGACACAGAGAGAAAGTGAGGCAGAGAGAGG
>VUQI01025078.1:3127-19280 GCA_015106735.1 Paratilapia polleni | reverse complement strand
TGCACCAGCTAATTCTCGCAATTTCCCCAAGATCCAAATAAAAAGGCTGCCAAAGTGGAGACAAACTTACAAACCACAGCCAGCTTTTAGCAGCATTTGGCTGGTGGCGAGTGTTAATTTCCTACCCTGGTAAAAACCAGCTCTGTAATCGGTAAACACATCGTGCCTGGCCTGCAACAAAGAAATGCATTTAGCAAATTCATTCTCTTTGATCCCGCATTCCTATTTTGGTTTGATGGAAGGTGATGCATTTTTGATGAACAGGGTAGAAGTGAGATATCATTTGAACAGTCTATAAGCAGCCAGGCGCTGGTGGCCATCGCCATCACCCCATCTATCTTTGATCTAGACAGTCTGGTTGACATACATCACAGAGAATTACAAGCACACTGATTTATCAATAGGCTTAAACTGAGGGATGTTACACCGTAACCCCTCTCATGAAAAGATCCCTTTGCATTTGGAATTAAAATTTCAACATGGCCCAAAATGAAAAGGATCTTCAGGTTCATGTGTTAACT
Organism: Paratilapia polleni; assembly: GCA_015106735.1. Lineage (NCBI taxonomy): Eukaryota > Metazoa > Chordata > Actinopteri > Cichliformes > Cichlidae > Paratilapia > Paratilapia polleni. Next base: position 18,759 of record VUQI01025078.1, on the reverse strand, counting down.
TGCCGCTTAGCAAAGCTGTAGGGCTTTACTCCTCTTTTCAAAGAGTTGAGTGTGAAATGCCAAAGTCAGCTTTTCACACACTGCTGGGAGAAGAAAGTGAGCTGAAACAACATGATTGTGTTTTCAAACCCGAGACGCTGCTGTTTGTTGCCCGTTTGAAGGTAAACCCGTAGCAGAGGAGATTTAAAACATCCTCTGGATTTTCTGAAACCGACACCACAATTTATTCTCAACTTCTGCTGTTTGCGATGTTTGGCAAATGCTGCTGTAAAGGTCTGAGCTCCACCCTCCCTTCACCAGGTGCACAGTGTTTGGGTTCATGTGGATTTACGAGCATACACAAGGGCTCATCAACGCCTTTGGCTGGTGTCAGATTTTATGTCATATAATATATTAGAATATGTGATATTCCATTATAATTCTGATTCTGTAAGAACTGGATCATAAATGATCACATCCTGAAAATATCCTGTTTTTTACAGGTTTCCCCTTTAAGTAGCTTTAAAGGATAAGTTCACAATTTCAAAGTCTGCCTTAAACCAATAATCAAATGCTTATATAAACAATTAAATAGGCTTTAATTGCTGTCATCATTTCCTTTGTTAATGGCAGCTATTAAGAGATTCCTTCCCCATATTATGTCAAGTGATGGGGGATAAAATCCACAGCCTACTGAAGTGCTTAAAAGCTTTATTGTATAACAGTAGAAAAATAAATTAAAACAAAACTCTTGTAATTAAAATCTTGTTAAAGTAGAACTATTATTATCAATATTTATTAATTACATGAACTCTATAATTACTGTTATACACAGACATTTTCCCATTGTATTATTACATCTGAAATGTCTAAACAGCATTTTACCGATGTAAATGGGTGCAGCTAACTGAGTAGCGTTGTACTCATTATATGAACTGTATAAATATGTTTATACATACAAGTATACTGATATTGTATTATTGTTTCTGATGCATAAATGTATAAACAACTGGTTGATGTGCAGCTAACTGAGTACTGTTGGGAAATGAAGCCTCATACATTTCAGTGTAAAGCCTCTATCCTAAAAAGCTTACTCTGGGTCTAATCTCTTCATAAACACATTTTTACTTGAAACAAGTGGAAAAGTTATTGTTTGTGCAGCAAAAGTATGGGAGATTATTTTTATTTCACACAGGTCTGTGCAGAAACTGACTAGGACAGTAGAAACAATAATGGTAACAGCAGAAGATAAAGGTTTGTTGCTGAAATATGTTTCTATAACACACTCTTTACGCATGTTTGGCAAAAACAGAGTAAAATTACAAAATGCAATGAGGGGTGATGATATGTAAGGAAATTTCAATTTAATGAAATGTAAAAATAAAGTAATGAGTAGCTGTAACTGTTAAATAGAGTCAATTATTCCTTTCTATAATCTAGTGGTGTAAAATTATGTATCATGCAATTGAAATACTTCAGATTTTACCTAAGTACAGTCATTAAGTAAATATAATCAGTTACTTTCCACCATTCAAATGCTGTAAGTAGATTGAATGAGAACTGTAGTTTTTTTTTCTCCCATCAGTTTTACTGAATGCACTTTAGGAAGCTATTTCTTCACACCTCACACAATTACATTAAGTTAATAGTTTATATAAGCAGCTAACAGTTTGTTTTTTTAAGTTTCACTATCAGATATAGTGCTTTCTCTTTTATCTTGCTTCAGCTCTTTGTTGGAGTTCCACTGAGGGAAACATTCAAAGGTATTCTAAAATAAGTGACTATGTAATTAAATTAATATCTATACACAAAGCATAAAGTAAAAATTATAATTTTGAGGTACTTTATTTCAGTTTTATAATTTTTATGCTACTTTTACACATCCAGTTACTAGATACTTTGCAAATAATGATTTTTTTTTTTTTACACTATATAAATCTAGATAGTGGTGATGGAAAGTAAGTGATTACTTCAGTATTTTCCTTAGTTAAAAAATTGAGGTATTTGTATGCAACTTACATTACTTACATTTTATAAAGAAATAATTTATTCCCTATAAAATAATATCTAAGTACCTGTGAATTCAGATAATCATAGCCTATCCTTTTAAACATAAAAAAATATCTATGTATTGCTTAATTTTTAATTAACTATGTTTTTAAATGGTAGACTTTTACTTGTGATGGGACAGTTCTAGCCTACAGTATTGGTGCTCTTACTTAAGCAACACAGCTTGTTGTTTATGTCTGCCCGCATCACTTCACTAAAGGGATTTATTGTCTTGTGCATCTTTTTGTGTACAAATTCATCCTTATGTGGAAACGTTGAGATTTCTGCTTGATGCACAGCATAAGTTTGCAATTATTTACCACTCATTAAAGCTTCTTAATACTGACTATATGGCTACGTTTCACATCATTATTAACTGGACTCCTTCAGATTTTTTCTGACAAAATTAAAGTCAAAGTTACAGTCAACAACTGTCTTTGATTATAGCGTAACTTTAAGGAAAAATCCATTTACTCATGTAGACAGTAACTTCCCATGACTACTGCTAATTAGCTCCCACAGAGCCCTAATGAAAAGGGTTATTGAGGTTTATGGTCACAGGGAGTTTGCAGGCATCACACTCTTAGTGGTCATAATGACCACAGGCGGCTCGCGATGTGGAGAAAGCTCAGACTCTATACACATCACTTATGGACTCAGGGATAGAAATAACATGCCTACACTAGATAGTTGTCCCTTTCACTTCATGCTGCCTTCACATCGCCAGAACCACAGACGGCATGAGGAGAGCAGCAGTGTTGTGGCTCTGAGAAGCAGAAGGTAAGAGACACACACATACAGACAGAAGCCGCTGCCTGCCTCTCTGCAGTCGTCTTCCGGCCTGTATTTATCTTTGAAATCACATCTGAATATGGCATCAAGTTAAATCAACATTGTCGTTAACCTTAGCGGGAGGCTTGCGGGTAAAGCACAAAGGCTTGATAAAACAGAAAGGTCAGAAACTTTCCCAAACTGCCTGATGCGCTGATTGCACACAATCTAAACTGTGAGACATATGTGGAGCGACAATCACAGAACAGGCCAAGACAGAAAAACTCCCTCCTGAATAAAGGCTCCAGGAAAGTAAAGCCCACTACTAATGCAGTGTTGAACGCTTTGCAATCAGACAAATAAAGGGGCAATCTAGCACACAATCAAACCAGAGATTTAGCCTGCTCTCCTGCCAACAGCTAGGGACCTCCTCTTTCTGAACAAGGGATGCACTATTGACTACACCCCCCTTCTCTCTGTCTCTCTCTCTCTCTCCAGTCTTCCCTCTCTGCCAGTCTGAAAGGCGTGATGCCAACCTTTTCCACCATTGGGCATGCTGCCCTGCCCTTTATGCAAATGCTTTGCCGCCATCCCTAACTCACAACCCCCACTGTCTCACCCTCCACGTCTGTGCACACCCCCCTTACAGCCTCCTGTCTATATATTCTTTATTATCTTTAAGATGGAATAAGCCAAGCCACTGAGCTTGAGCCTTGGCCACAAGTTATTAATTAAACCCTGATGGTTTGAGGTCCTGCATGTATAGATCCCGAATGAAGAGAAAAGCTCATTGCAGAGCTTGTAGGCCTGGACTTTGTTTTGTGCCCTCTGTGGGCAAAAAGCACCAACCAGGGGTGAATATTTGACAGAGGTGTGGTTGTATGTGTCTGTACGAGCCCTGATAAAGGAGGACATCTCCTGGCAAAAAGAATACAATAAAGACAAAGAACAGGAGGGCAAAAGGAAAAAGAAATTAGAATAAAAGAATAGGGGATCTATTTCCAGCAATTAGTCGCTCCTTTTCGCATTGCATTTACATTCATTAACATCTGCAGAAACGTACTTAGTGATGGCTGTACTGTATAACCAGCAGGGTCACATTGTTGCAATGAAAAGATTATGTTCATACAGAAAGAAATTACCAAATTGAGTTCAAATTTAAATGAAAAAAAAAAGAAGCACAAAACCCATTTTAGGGTCTGGTGAGTGAATGAAAAACAAAGGGTTACACATGTGACTGAAGAGAAGGTCAATGATAGCTGCCACTGACCTGGCAGTTTCACAAATTGGTAAAGAGACTGAATAAACTGGAAAGGTTAATAGATTAGTTGGAAAGATGCAAACAATTAAGATAATTTAAGGACAGAAATTATAAAGAACATTTTTTTTTTATCTTTAAAGTATAAACAAATATTATGAAGGCAAATGAAGGATTACAAAAAAGGGAGCATGAAAGGACAGTCACAGGTTTAATAAAGCGGGCTGGATGCTGAAGGAAGAGCCCTGATAATGCTGTTAAAGCAGAGCTTCCGTTTCTGCCGTAGGGTGAGTGTCGAGAGGCGCACAAACAGGGCGCAGGGTCCACACAAGCTGGAAGGATTCAAGCCCACACACCACAGGAAAGGAGCTGGGACCTAAGACAAACACTGCACGGCCAGACACACACACGCACGTATACACAAACACTACTGTCTCCTTATACGCCATGAGAATACCAGGACATGTGGTCTATTGAGCTTATTATTCCAAGCATGTTCCAAAGAAACAGTCATACAGTAAATATAACAGTTTAAAGAAAAAATGCAAATAAATGCTGCTCAGTAATCTGCATGTCTGTGTGATGCGTTAGTAAGTGCACAGGTCTCCCCTGCAAAAGAAATCTCGATGTCAGTAAAAAATTTTTCCTCTTCCATATAAACAAACAAAGACGTCTAAACCTCAACAGTCTAAACCAACAACGCAGCACCGCAACAATCTCCAAATATAAACTTAGAAGCCTTATTTCCCAAGCCTCCACACAATGGCTTTTCTAATCTTCCTGAGAGAGAAGAGACAAATAAACAAAACCCAAACAGGTTGGTTGAGGAAGAATTAAGATTTTAACACCCCTTCCTTTTCTTGGTGAGCGGCACTACACACACCAACACACACGTCCCTTTCCTTTCCTCCTATGAGGACTTCCTTGTCTCAAGTTGCAGTAATAAAGTTTTAAAAAAAAGCCTATGCAGTGCCAGTAAGTGACAGCGGGCAGTGATGAAAGACGAGCGATTAGCGGAGGGTGAGAAAGGCAAAACAAAGGATAGACGTGGAGCTAGGTTCATGCCAATATTTAAGGTTACTTCCTGCAAATGACTCCGACAACAAACAATGATGAATGCACCATCAATAGAAATGAGACTAATTTTGCTTCTATGTTTGGTAAGGGTGTAATAACCTAAACAAAGCTTTGCAGGATGTATATACAGATATTACAAGTGATATTATGGTATTACACAGTTGTAATAATATAAATAGGGGATGAAAATACTCCACATTAATGAACATTTAAAAAGTTATGTTGTATTATAAGACCCCTTTTTTTAGATATATACTTCTCAAAAATCACGTATCTACAATTTGGTGCTATGATGAAGCACACAAGTTGTATTTTGGTGTATACGGTACATCTGCAAACTGTTAACATCTGTTAATCTTCTGGGTTTTTTTTTTACATGTCACAACATCACTGTTTTGGTTTAACAATGCATCCTTTGCAGTTCTGAATGTCTCATGCAAAACTAGCTTTGGGGGTTTATTACGAGCAGATCAATCAACACTAATATAAAAAAACACACACACACACACACACACACACACAAAAAAAACCCCCACACAGAATACACCCAAGGGATGCTTTGACCTTGTGTTACTGGGTTTTGTGCTCATATTACTGTTGGGATATTTATTGTTGTAAAGTGTTGGGATACACTCTCGCTGTCTTTTAGTCATTTCAAAATCATTTGCATAACTGACAATAAACCTGGGCCAACTTCAAGTTAATAATTAGGATTGTTATGTCAGACATTGGGTCCAAAAGTCCTATTTTAGTCTGGGAACACATTACCTCACTAATATATAAACAATAAACAATTTTTTTTTTGCTGGTGCTACAATAACCCAAACTAAGTTGAGTCTGACCTAAGAATTTTTCGTATATACGTGCATCATTGGGACCTGTCCAGGGTGTACCCTGCCTCTCGCCCTGATTGCCAAGACTTGGGAGATAAATTTAAGGAAAAAAAAAACATTTGGATAGGGTTAGGGTCACCACCGAATATGACGATGGCTTACACCTCACACGGCTAACACAAAGCTCATGGTCGTGTATCATTACAACATTACACAACCTTCACAACTCCGTCCTTCCTCAGCACCAGCAGTATCATTAAATGTTACAACGACATGAAAAAAAAACACATGTCAAAAGAAATATCAGGACGTATTAGTGAACTATCAGCTTCTGTCAGGCCGAACCCAATCGCCGTGAAAAATAGAAAGTGTCTGTGTGTGTCTGTGCATGTGTGGCTGGACGGAGGGAGGGAAATGAATGAGCCCTTTTCTTACAGCAGGGCCCAGATCAGAGCTCCTAACTATGGGATTTGGTGCTGTTGCCTTTCTCCCCCTGGAGGGAGTAATTAGGTTAGGGAGGACAACTGCCGCATTGTTTTAACAGAGGAGGGATTGTGCAGGCCAAAGTCCCACCAGCAGCATGCTTCCCTCACAACAAAAATGCCAAATGGATTCTGCGGCGCTCCACGCACATATACACAGCAAAACTTTTTTGGGGTTTCCTGCGTTAAGTTTTTGTCTTTTTATGCAGTGCAGGCTTTAGCGCTGCGTGTAATACTATGAAATGTCAAATATAGTCCAGCAGTGTCAAATATCCTCTCCTGTTGTTGCAGTTGTGGGATTCTGACTCTTTGTGGGACTCTTTAGAGTAACTGTGTCTACTCTCTCCTGTATCCAGAGGCTTGGCAACACACAGCACTCCTAACTAGTATAATATGGTTATGATGCATTTGCATTCCTTCCAATCCCCTAGGAAACACAATACGCCTATATCGTCTGTTTTAATCACGGTCTGCTTCCAAGGAAAGTAAAAGGAGAATACAAACAGCCACAGCTATAAAGAGGCTTTCTCAAATATACTTCAGGCTCGTTTAAATATGTCCTCCGCTGATTGATAGAGAGTAAATCAAACAAATCATGCTGGTAGAAAAAAATAAAAGAACATGGAATGCTCCCCAGTCTACTGTATTTACAATACACAGACTATGGCCTCTTTCATTGCCGCCCATTTTCCTCTCTTTTCTCTTCTCTGCCTTTCTTTCTATAATCGTTCAAAAATGAAAGAGGAAAATAACTCTGCTGTCGTTGCACTCCTCTATACTATTCTCAAGACCTTCAACTCTTCCAAGAAAGAAAAAAAAAAAAAAAAGGCGCCATAATATGCACCCCTGCATCCCCGCCCACACCATCCCTATTCACTTTCATCATAAATCTCCACAGCCTGGCGGCAATATACAGTCAATTTGTGGTCCCCGTATGAGTCCTAACTCTGGCTTGATATATTTGTATTCAGGTGTGCAGATGGAAGGGAAAAAATGGAGAAAAAAAATAACATGACTGATAGAATGCGTGTTTGTGAACTGATATGCGACTCTAGACAGGTCCATAAGGCCTGCGAGAGTCTTTTCTCCACCGCAGCTTGCCACAGGTGGCGGAGATGATTGCACTTTATTCCAGATGATGACAATAATGAGGCCAGTTTTAAGTTTCACCGGGCTTTTCTCAAGATGTAGAGAGACCGACAGAAGCTTGACACGTTAGACGGGCGACTGCTTTCTGGTCGATTCTCTCCTCATCCCCTCAACGCACGCTACTGTTTCTCCATTTCAGCTGTGGGCCATTACGTCACAAAAAGGCCTCCTATAAGAATATTGCTCAGAAGAATATCGAGACCAGAGTGACATCTTAGTAACAGGAAGGCAATGAGTTGAATGCAGCATGGAGGTGAATTCATAAGCTGTCATAATGAGCGGGGACTGTCCATGAACTCGCAGAGTAAAGTTAAATCTGGCCCATCTGTGTTTTATATTTTAGGAGTGACATGAAATCCTCATGCTGCACTGAATTTTCCAGTCAAATATACAACTTTCCATGTAACACACACTAATCCTGAAGCTATTTCTCTGAACCTAAACAGAGCAGAAAGTTTATATCTGAATTCTCTCCCAGAGTACGCTGCAGCTGGAGTTGGGATGGTAGTTACTGGCTGCCTGAGCCAAAAGGAGAAGCCACAGAGTTGTGTTTGAGTCTAACCCTGAGCCCTGCTTGGCCTCAGTCTCCTCTACTCAACTTTACTCTCCTCCTTACTTATTTCAACAAGGCTCTATTTGACTCTACTGTACTCTGCTCCACTATCAAGGGGTTCTGAAACAGCCTCGGGCCCACAGCACTGGCCAGCAAACACAAGTTACAAGAAGCATAGAGCGTGCACTCATACCCAACACATACACAGACACTTCCACACAAACAGAGTCAGTTAATAACACACAAACTCCCGCCCTCCAGCTCTGTTTGCTCACAGCTGCCAGGCCTCCTCAGAGTTCATCTGAGGTAAAGATATGTTATATTATGCAACCGGGTATAGATTTTCCACCCTTGGCCCAGTGCCAACTTCCTGCTCTGAAGAGCAAGCTCTAGCGCTTTGTTCCCTGGGGTGACAGCTATTCCTTGCCGGACGGGGTGGCCGAATTAGATACACAGACAAAAACAGGGGGAAGGTAGCAGGAAGAAATGAAGGGGAGCAAGTGAGTAAGAAAGAAAGCAAGAAAAGGAAAGGTAAAGAAAGAAGTAAGAAAAGCACACAGCCTTGGCAACTTAAGATATTTTCTGCAATTCTTTGTATATATCTTAAAATTCTCATTCCCCCTTCTACACTGTCTTTTTCCCCAGCTCTTGAAATCAGGTCACAACTGTTTTCATTACTGTTTGACTTGCGGGTTCATAAGCCTCCAAGCGTCAACGTTCCTCCACCCACCCCCAAGACAGGAAAAGATTTTCCCTCCAACATTAACCCAATAAATGCCTCGTAAGCCCAATCACAATCTTTAAGCCATGTTCCTGGAATAGAAAAAAAAGTACATCTGAAATGTTTATGCAATGTTTAAGTCTGGGACATAAGCAGTGCTGGGCTCATGGTCTTAGTTGTTAAATAGAAGAAATGAGTTACACTCCTGCGTGGTCTATGGATCAGCATACCCAGGACTCGATTATTTCCCTCCCCTACAGCATGAGCTAATGCAGTGTGATGATGAAAGAAAGCCTCGGGAAATTTGAGGTAAAATCAACGAGCTAATCAGTGCCTCATTATCCCTCCTCTACTCAAAGGGAAACTATAGAAGTGGTGAAAAGATGATTAATGCTATGACATCATCACCACGTGATGTCATTCCATCCCAGACACCACCACTACTTCCTAATTAACTGTGGCCTGATGAAGTCTTTGTATCCAAATTACTGCAACTGCCTCTCCAGGCTTTACCAGGTGTCCAGATATGTCTCTTTAGCCTGATGATACAAGGATGGATGGATGGATGGAATACAGAAGCACCAAAAATTAACAGCTGAAAATGTGTTTTGCTGGCTTCCTGTACATGCCAGGGGGGCCCCAGGGGGTACTTCTGCTATTGCCAGGAGGTACGTGGAAAGAATTTAGAAAAGCTCAATTAATTTGAAGTAACAGAAATGCTGTTAATATCAATTTACTGAGTTAGCTGTGACTACATGTGACCCTCGATAGAGCGTAAGAGCTAATTAGGAAGTAATCAGAGAATCTGAAACAGCTAAATGTAATGAATAAATGCTTAACTTTACAATTACAGTTCAGTTAGCTAAAATAATGTTTAAAGGGTTGGAATAGACAACTAATAGCTCAACATAAAAAATCAATACTAGTCGAGAAAGCTTAAAGTAATGGATAAATTTTCAGGTGCAGCGACAGAGACAGTTGGGTTAGCTAAAAGTTATCGCTAAAGGAGTTAAACTTGTTAGCTTCAAGTAATTGATAATTGAGTGACACCTGTACCATATCATGAGTTTCATTAAGTCATAAGTTAATGTTAATCAAAAAATGGCTGGAACTGTTAGCTGCAGCTGACAGGTAAATGGTTGAAATAGCTAGCTAAAAATAAAGGATAAATTATTTAAATAGTCAGCCCACATAATGGATTGAAATATTTAGCTCACATTAAAGGGTAAATGATTCAAATGGTTTAGCTAGTCATTTGAATCATTAAACCTTACCGGTTTGATGCAGGGTATCAAAAATAAAGTAGTAATACCCACTTTTATAAAATCAGCAGTGTTAAATGACATTCATGTGTTTCAAAATAAAGATACGAGAGGCATGACGGGGGTCAAAAAAAGGGTACTGGAGTTCATTTGACAGCACTATGTAGCTACATCAAAATTACTGTGCTTTACTGAATACAGTAAACAGTCTACTGCTTCAACAGAGTCGTAATGGGTATGACTTTTTTCTGAAAGAATGCACACCTGTGCCTTGTGTGATTAAATATGTGCAGGTGCTTAAGGCACGAAGCCTAACAAAACATAGCTTATATAGCCTACATTGGGACTGAATTCACAGAAATGCCGCACTGTACGTGTAGGGGTTTGTTTCTGAATGAGCAGACCAAATGTGGCTATAGCTTTTGTAGCTTTTGTCTTATTCGCAAGATGATAACACATACGCGTGTGCCATGTTTGTGTGAAAGCCTGCATCTGCCATTTTCCTTTATTTCTTCAGTTTTTGAATATTGTTAGAGAGACTGAATGGGATGGAAAGTCAGCCTGTGGAAGTCTATGAAGAGAGGCTGCAGTCAAACACACAGAGGGAGAACGGTGCTCAGATTTCATCCAGCTTAATCTGGAAGCTTTGTAATGAGGGGTCTACTGTATATATTTAGCCAGAGCAGTGAGATGTAGGTCAGACAGACAGGCAGGACAGGCCAAACAACATGCCCAGATTGCCCACACTGAATTGACCTTGAGTGGGCCGTCAATGATCCGCAACAACAACTCTCTATCCATTCCTGTTGACTTGTGACAGACTGATACAGCGGCTGTTTGGTCCGCTCGCAAGTTTTGGCCTTTAGGTTCCATTTTGTGAAACACAAAAGAACTTCAATATCACTCAGCTTGTCTTTTTACGGAAATGCTGCCTGTTGATTAAAAAGAAAGAGCAGAGAATGAATTACTGTCAACGTTCGCTCCGTGTGTTGATACTGGCAGTTGTTCAAATTTACTCAATGCAAGAACAAAGCATGCTTAGAAACATTTCTGAGGCTGTCCTCAGTGGCTCTAGACACAAAACAAAACTAACTAAACACTGAGAAATGTTCAACATTTTTCATTTCACAATATGCATCATGACTTTATTGACTATAATCCTTTATAGCAGTGACAGTTTTGGCTACTGCACTTCTTTTGTCGCTTCGACATAAACGTGACATTTGATTGTCAAATTGATTTGCCATTGTAAACTAATAACTGATAGATAAAAACAGATTAATACAGTAAAACATCTATTCAAACTGAATGTATGCTTCAGTTCTTCATCAGAGTTCAGATCTTGAACCTTTTCAAGGCGTTAGAGGTCCAGAGTTTAAATATAACATTTGCTGATCCTCAGGCCAAAAATTGGTTACCCCATATTGGACTGCACTGGAATAGAGTTTGGTTCTTTTTTAAACAATTTTCCCCACATCAAACTAAATTTTAATCATATGCTTGACAATTTGATTAGCAGTCAGTGTTGGAGGTGGCAGCGATGTTTAACAAATAAACTTTGGTAACACACCCATCTTTAAAATATTGATTCTGCCAATTACTGAAACAGGTAGACATCCATGTATCAACTGAGTCATTGATTTCTTCCATCTTCCATCACCAGTCCAAATTTAGTGCTGGCAACATGTTCTATCTTTGGCACAATTTGCATCCCTAAATATGTGAATAGTACAACCACACTGAAATGTACCTCATCAGAAGTTTGTTTCACACTCCTCTTTCTTTTTAATCTCTTTGCTCACCTTACGTCTGAGTTTGTGACATAGAATGGAAGCCAATCCTGGTTCAATATGCAACTCAAAGAAGCAGGCGTAATTGCATTTTTTTGTTAGTTAGTTTGTTTTGTTTTTTACAATGCAACTGATATTCCTGGAGGAGGTCTTTAAGTTGCTGAGGTGCCACTTTTGCAGTTCAAAGATTTTATGCCTTGAAGCCACTTAAGTGTAAGCCAGCTGTGACAGAACTGGTCGCTCAGGAGGAGGAGAAGGAGGGGAACTTCAGGAAATATGCAAATGATGTATCTGTAAACCCAAGCTGCCACACCCATCTCAGACGCACACTTTTTGGCGTTCACACACACCCACACACACATACACACATACAAAAACAGCACGTGTGCCACCGCAAACACCTTTTCTTCAACTGCCTGTTGTTCCAAACATCCGCATAATGGCGACACCGTTATTTAGATTTATGACTCAAAATCCAAGGAAAGAACACGCTGTACTGATGTGTTAAGCTATGACAAAGCTCTCAAATATTCACCAATGCATGTCTGCTTTGAAATCATGGCTCATATTCTGGTAAAGGAACACTTTGTCTTGGTGGTTTTCCCTTTTCTCTGCTCATATTGTACACTAAGTATTTTGTGTTCCTCTGTATATTCTAGCTCAATTATGTAATTTAGCACCCGTGTGTGTGTGTGTTCAGTAGCCATGGCAACAGCACAACATATCGGCGACCACAGAACCGCACTGGGGCCGCCGGCACTGCCAGGGTTGTGCCAGAGACTAATCCATGCCAGAGGTGACATGAGCGAAGGAAAAGTGAGGCGGGTGGAGACAACATGACACACACATGCAAAAATCACTCACTCACACACAAACACACACACAGAGACATGTGTGCACACAGACACACAAGCATATTCCTCTCCCCTCTCTCTCCTCTCACTCCTCGCCTTCCTTTTAAAACACAAGCACACACACTGGATATCCTCCCATTCTTCTTGGCTGGAGCCTCCCATGGCAATAGCAGTAGGAATCCATTCTCCACGGATGCTGGGACAGCTGTGCTGATATTGAATGAGACGCAGTTGGTTCTGCCTCTCTCTGCATGCAGCTTGAGATAAAAACTACATGCTACTTAATTCAAATCTATATTCCCTGCTGCCAAAAATGCGCCCGGCTCGTCTCGTCTTTGTCTCCGCCACCATAGAGAGCTCTGATTTTCTTTGCAAAAAACTGCAGTAAATGTGTGCATGCTGACGCATGGTGGCCCTCAGTCACACAGAACATTTACGACTGACAATAATCACAGAAACCTTCACAAACCCCTAAGTCATGTGCTCTGAATGCAAATAATCCATATCACGCTACCTATTTTGAACTAAAGCTCGCATTTGGAGTTCTGTGTCATCTTATCAGAGCGACCTGCTTGTTTTAGGCTGGCAGAGATATGTGTGTCTGATATTTAACCTTTTAGTGGTTGTGGTTTTGATGCGGATTGGCCTGTAACTGGCTGCATGTTATAAATGGAACACAGTGTCCCAGGCAGTGTCTGACATTATGACCTCCTGGTATCCCATGAAGAGGGGAAAGGATCCAGCTTTGCCTGTACAGCACAAAACAACCAGCACAGCCAGTCCAGCACTCCAATTACACATGCGTGCACACAACTAGAAGACAAGAGAGCACAGTAGATCAGCCCTACATGTCAATCAAATGAGCTATGAGTTCATTTTTCTGTCCGGTGGCCAAAAGCAGAGTGCTTTACTGGCCGGCGAGTCTCTTTTTCCACACTAACATCCACATAAATTAACTTCTTCTTGCTGTTTGGCTTCACAGGGTTAAACTAGGGGTGTGCGTATAGACTCAAGGCATTTAAACTGGTGCGCAACTGAACCAGATCATGCAGCGATAACATAATTAAATATGCCTATCTGAGTAATTTAAGACCAATCCTTAACTGAATGACTTTTAAAGTGAAGCTGCAGTTCGGGAGTGAAGGATAGAAGAGACCCAAGATGGCTGGAAAATGGGCGCCCTAGTGACGACGACTCACAGGCCTAACTGGCATAAAGACACATATTGGTGGCAACCAAAAACTTCAGCTGCACATCTGCATGTCCCGCGTGGACGCCTTGGGCACACATGTTCATGTGTGCGTCTTGATTTCCCCCAAAAAACCCAACATTTTCTGTTTATTCAGACTGCGCTTCCATCGGATTTTAATCCTCTGAACAGCTGTTCCAACTCATTTTCCAGGCCATGGGAAGAGACAGAGAGACAGCCTGGGGGTGCAGGGAGTGGATGAAGGGGGTGGGGTGGGTCACCAAATTTGTGTAAATGTAAAGTTAATGCTTCAAAGTCCAGATATTGATTACATTTATTTAATCAGATGGTCACATAAAATAAACGAGATCATGCTTCCCCCCCTTCTAAGGAACTACTTCGATGTTTTCACTGAAAACACTGCTGTCTGATAAGGTAAGATACCGACTGGCGGTGACGTAAGAAAAATATAATACATCCTCTTGGAGAAACATGTAGCGCTGATAGAGAAAACTGCGGCGCTTCAGGTTGGGAGGAGAAAGTAATAAGTCATGGAGCATGACATGGTGAGCTCAAAGCAGAGGCTATTAAGAAAACAGACCAGCAGGAAAAAAATGTTATAGACTTCTTTAAAGTCATCGAAAAGGGGTCTGTCCGATAATTAGTCTAAGGAAGTTTGTGCTGCGAGAGAAAGGAAAAGTTACAGCTTTTACTGATGCTGATAAATTTAGCCTCTACATTTCAAAGTAAAATACAACTTGTTACAACTATTATTTGCAACGTACCGTCGTCTTATAATCTGGTTTTCCACCGCACTCACTCTGTTGGAGTTGCGGCCAGTTTTTGATCTTTACGCGCTCTTTTGCACAAAAAAAAAGGGGGGGGGTGTCTTCTAGTTAGACCAAAAAAAAAAAAACAAAAAACAAAAAACATATAGTGTGCAAAAATATCTCTTGCTAAGTGTGTGCAAAGCAGTATAAGCGAGTTCCCACTTTCCTGCACGCTCCTATAATAAATCCAGGAGGAGGAGGAGGATCACAAAAAAAATAAAAAAATTCAAGATGGAACAAAAAAGGAAAAAGAAAGAGAGAACACATACACCTAATGCTGAATAAAAAAAGGGACTAAACAGGACTTACCACTAAGGCATTGTTTAGAAGGTGAGTAGGGTAATACTTTAGTGTTGAGAGGGTGTTAAGAGGCGAGGAGAGCAGGGGTCAGCGTCCAGGCGTGCAGAGGGGGCAGAGGGAAGGAATAAGTTAAAATGTCGCACCAGTGAAAACAGACTGAGATGACAACATTACGAGCTGCATAAAAGATATGAACACATTTAGAAATGCAATGAATCCCCCCGCCCCACCTTCCCCCAAATGTTTTTAAACATTTGTGCTGCGTCACTGTGGCCTGTTGGGAACTCTAACTTTGGGGAAAGCAGCAAAAAAAAAATAAAATAAAAAATAAAAAGTGAAATAAATTCTAAAAACCGATTAGCAATAACAAGATTATGTCGACGCATAATTTGAGCAGCATGTGCGTTATAGTCTCCAAAAGCCTTTTTTTTTTAATGAATACGAAATGAAATACAAGAGGCATTGCAGAGGAACTGTAAACCACTTCTTTTGACAAACTAATAACAGCTAAATTTATAAATAAATATGCATTAAA
>VUQI01025070.1:15578-27691 GCA_015106735.1 Paratilapia polleni | reverse complement strand
TGAACAGGAAGGGGGGGAGAAGTGCAAAATGTAAGTACAAGCACTTTGCACATCATGTTCTACTTACATTTTGCTCTTCTCCCCCCTTCCTGTCCATAACCTTTACATATGTCTTAATTTCTTTAATATCTGTAGGCAGTTAGTATATATTGTGTATTTATATTTAAATTTTTATATATATATATATATGTATATGTATATGTATAAAGTGTATATTGTAAATTCCATATATTCCACTTCTGTACCACTGTATTGCACCATGACACCGAGACAAATTCCTCGTTTGTGTACAAACTTGGCAATAAAAATAATTCTGATTCTGATTCCGATTCTGAGATGGTCCCTCTCCTCTTAATCTGGAGGACGTGGCGTCCATGTTTTCCAAAAAAAAAAAAAAATTCTGATTTCGATTCTTCTGACCACAGAACAGTTTTCCACTTTACCTCAGTCCATTTTAAATGAGCTTTGGCCCAGAGAACACAGTGGTGTTTCTGGATCATGTTCACATATGGCTTCTTCTTTGGATGACAGAGCTTTAACCTGCATTTGTGGCACAGTGAACTGTGTTCACAGAAAATGATTTCTGGAAATGTTCCTGAGCCCATGCAGTGATTTCCATGACAGAATCAGCTTGTTTTTAATGCAGTGCCACCTGAGGGCCTGAAGATCACAGGCATCCAATGCTGATTTTCAGCCTTGTCCATTGCAAACAGAAATTTCTTCAGATTCTCTAAAACTTTTGATGACATTATGTACTGTAGATGTTGAGATATTCAAAGTCTTCACAACTTTACATCGAGGAACATTACTCTGAAATTGTTCCACAATTTGTAGAGTAATGCACAGTTTTGTGCAGATTGGTGAACCTCTGCCATCTTTACTTCTGAGAAATTCTGCCTCTCTAAGATGCTCTTTTTATACCCAGTCATGTTACTGACCTGTTGCCAATTAAACCTAAATACTTGCAAAATGTTGCTCCAGCTGTTTCTTTTTAGCACCACTTACTTTTCCAGCCTTTTGTTCCCCCCATCTCAACTTCATCTGCCATTAAATTCAAAATGCGCTAATATCTTTCATGAAATAGTAAAATGTCTCATTTTTAACATTTGATATCTTTTCTATGTTCTATTGTGAATAAAATGTGAGTTTATGAGATTTGCAAATCATTGCTTTCTGTTTTTATTTACATTTTACACAGCGTTCCAAACTGTTTGGAACTGAGGTTGTATAATGTGTATGTGTTTTAATGCTGGGGTGGACTGGATGGTTTTTAGGATTTGCATGTATAAACTAAGACATGACTGTACTTGTACTGTATTTTGGATGGATGTTTTTGTATTTTATTGTTTATTTAATATAGTATATCTGCCCAGAGACTGCAGATGGAAATTAGCTAAGGCATTTTTTTTTTCTCTGATGAGATCAATATTTAATTTAAAAAAAAAGAAAGAAAGAAAGAAAGAAAGAAAGGAAAATAGGCTCTCCTCACCACATCTGCATGATCTTTGCTGGTATTTTCTCCTGGTGCTCATACTGCTGGAGGACCCAGGAGAGGACATCACGCCACTGATTCAGCTCAGCCAGTGCCTGAATCCCTAAGATGCAGAAACCAGCCTTCAGCTCTCCACATCTGCGGAGAGAAAAGTCTTACTGTTATTACACAAACATCCAAACTTCAGGCTGCAGCTGTGCGTGAAGCTGCAGACCGTCACCTGCTGTCCTCGAGCTCCAGGCCGGCGAGACTCTCCACACCTCTGTGGCATGTGTCAAAAGCCGCCCGGAAATCTCTGTGCACCATCATTTGATCTGCAGCGGAGTCCAACATGCTGAACATCTGGGTCACAGCAGAAGAGAGCGGAGGGCTGGGGACTGACACTAAGCTGCGAGCGGGAGCCTGGAAGCTGTTCATGACTCCCTGATAAAACGAATACAACAACGCCTCAAACGGTTTAAGCCAATTTAGCTTACAGCTAGCTGCTAAATACGTCCGACATTCCCCTAACGGTTTGTTTACATTCCCTTTAGCTTCCTGGAGTAAGGTCACTAGCCAATCAGACGTCACTATCTTCACAATGTCTGCGGCAGCCAATCATGTTGCAGCTTCTTCCAACGCGCATCATCGTTTTTTTTCCCCCAGGCTTGTAAACACGTGTGCTGAGCAGTGTGTGTGCTTCGCTCACTACGAAGAAAAATTAAGCAGGAAACTCTAAACTACTACTAGTGCGTAACGTAAGTCACGCTTATATTTTATATTGTGGATTAATGGTGACAATTGTATTAGTTTATGAAGAGAAGTCAGGTAGTTTTTATGTATTTTTAAGGACGGTACGACACTAGCACCTGGATAGCTAACTTGCTATGGTCCAGGCTTGATGTGATGGCTTTAATCAGCCAGTATCGTGTCATAATGTGTTTCTTTTTCTGGTTGATCTTGGTACTTAAAATATTCAACAGAGCCACTGTTTAAAGTTCACTAAATAGGTCGTGGATGCGGTTTTTCATGCTGTTGTGTAGCATGTTCCATACGATTCTCCTCTAAAATTGATGCATCACTATTAAATTAATGTCTTTTTTAACATGTGGCCACATTTACCCCCGAAGTCTTGGGGTATGATTTGTTTCTACCTCTTTCGGAGGAGTGTAATCTTAGGTGGAAAGATAGTTTAGTTTTTTCAGTTGGAGTGCAGCAGCAAACTCACATAGGTTACAAAGCAAGAAAAGTATATACCTGCAAGCTACTATACTGCAAGATAAATAAATATAATAAAAACTGTGCAAATCAGAAGTAGAGTGTGGTTTTTGCATTGCCACTCAGAGGATCAGGATACTTTATGAAGCCCAGGGGGAAGTTGTTTTGTTACAGATGGTCACTTAAAATATAAATATGAAAGATATAAAAAGTGAAGTCTATATAAAAAAAATAAGTAAAATTAAGGCACTCAAAGTGCAATGTTAAGTTAAATTTAAGTGTTCCAAAGTTAAAGAATACTGTGTACAGTAAAGGTAAGATACAACAACCAAAACAGTCCAGGAGTCATAAGGAGGAGTTGTAAAGTTTGATGGCCACAGGTAGGAATGATTTCCTGTGGTGTATTGTGGTGTAATGAGTCTTTTGCTCTTGTGGCTGTCCAGTACGAGATGGAGAGGGCGTGAAGGATTGTGCAATATTGACCTTAACTCAGACAGCATCCTCCTTTCTGAAACCCACAATGTGACTGGCCTTGTGGATCACTTTGTTGAGTCTGCTGCTCCAGCACACCACAGCATAGAGGCTGGCACTGGCCACTATGCTGTGTCTGACCATGCTGTCTGACACACGGTGCTGCAGGTGCACATACTGTGATCTGCCAGTCAGGTAGTCAAATATCCAGGTCACCAAGGAGGCATCCACCTGTATCGCTGTCAGCTTATCACCTAGTAGAGCCGGCCTGATGGTGTTAAAGGCACTGGAGAAGTCAAAAAACATGATTCTCACAGTGCTCGCTGGCTTGTCCAGGTGGGTGTGGACACGGTTGAGCAGGTAGAAAATGTCACCCTCAACTCCAAGTCTGGGCTGATAGGCGAACTGGAGGGGGTCCATCACTGGGCTGACCATGGGCCGGAGCTGGTCCAGGATGAGTCTCTCCAGTGCCTTCATGATGTGTGATATCACAGCCACTGGGACATGACCTCTTCCACAGCAGTCTCCTCTCCCTGCACAGAGGGGAGTCACAATATATTTTTTAATTGCAGGAAGTAGAAAAGGTTTCTATAGCAGTCCTCATTACAGTGAAGTTGACAGAGCCTCCTACTGTTCAGGGTGTAAGCTGTAGTTTAAAGAATGCTGTCCAGAGTCATAATGTATTTGAATGTTGGGGTGGGTGCTCTTTGTTTTGCCACATAATGTCTCTCAGAGGAAATTCATTTATTTATAATAGTTAAAAATGTTAGCAGGGGGCACCAGAGAACAGCTTACTGTGTAAAGTAGTGGAGAAGACTTCAACTGGGACACCTAATGCAGTATCGACTTTAGTTAAGCTTCTCTCACTTGTTTGTTTTACTTTCAGTTTGTTTGTCAGTGTGATTGGTTCACTTTTTTGTTGTTAGCAGGATTACTAAAAAAGTTATGAATGGGTTTGCAAAAAGTTTACCAGAAGTGGGGCTTGGCTCACCTTTGAAGTGAATTAATTTTCAGAGTCAATCCAGATCTGTATCCAGGATCTTTCCCATTATATCTTCACAGGTGCATATTATATTGAAAGCAAAAATTTGGGAGACATTTTCTTGATGTTCTCAAAAAAAAAATCAGGCTAATCCAGATCCAGATATCCTTGTGGATCCAGGAACTCAATTCATGCAGTGTGTAGAGGGAAAGTCTTAGCATGGATATGCTGTCTCAAACTGTTTTTCTGTTGTTTGGCTGCTTGCTGTGATCCTTCCATTTGTCCTCATCTCTGTAGTTTTTACTGTTACATGGTGTAGCCATACATGCAAGACAGATTCCTAAAACGATGTGAAAAACAGGCTGCTTGACTGGAGGTTTGTGTTTTCACAGCATCTGTAACATGGCAAAAGGCCTTCGGAGTAAATGGAAGCGAAAGATGCGGGCAGAGAAGAGGAAGAAGAATGCTCCAAAGGAGCTGACTCGACTGAAACAAACTCTGAGTCTGGATAAGAAAGCAGAAGCTGTCATGACCGACATTCAGGAGATCGCCACAGTGGTGCCAGCTGAGAAAATAAAGAAGCAGGCAGATGTTGAGATGGCGGAGGCAGAGCCTGACGGTAAGGCAGTGAGGTGATTTTACACCTGTTTCTGTGAGCCACAAAGAATTAGAAGTTCACAGTATAAACACAACATAAGGAGACAGCTTGAAGCCTTTCTCACTGCTTTTCTGTGTTTCAGATGGGAAGATGGACATGGACAGCAAGCGCAACAAGAAAACTCTTCTGGATGAACACGGACAGTATCCGGCGTGGATGAACCAACGGCAGGCAAAGAAACTGAAAAACAAACGAATGGGAAAGAACGGTGGCAAGGGCAAGAAAAAGAATATTGCCTGGTAAACCACAGGGAACAGGAGGACCATTACTTTATCTTAAAGACTTTGGAAGCTGAACCACAGGATCACTTCATGTACTGTTTTACATGACAAGAGTTTGTAGTGTTGAGTTTCTTAGTTAAATCTCATTCTGTGTAGTGGATTTGAAGATTCATGGCTGTGCCACAGAGCCCGAGAGTGCACAAAAGTTCACTGCAGAAAACTGTTTGTTCTCATGGAACAGCAACACCACTCTGATTTCAGATCGAGCCTTAAGGACGTAAGACTTGTGTACGGTGTGTCTGACTTTAGAAATGTAACCGGTGCACATGTATTCTCTGCTGCACATTAAATGTTTGTGTACACACATTAAAAAGTCAGTCCTTTGATTTGTTCTGTTCATTGTATTTTTGATGCTACATGTTTAGGTTTTATTTTCAGCAACTTAGGACTGGGTGATAATATTTTCTTGACTTCAGTGCAGGTCCATGCATTCAATTCAATTCAGTTTTATTCATATAGCACCAATTCACAACAACAATTGCCCCGAGGTGCTTTATATTGTTAGTTAAAGACCTACAATACTAGAAAGAAAACTCCAGCAAGCTGATGATTCCCTATGAGCAAACAGTTTGTATTGTGGGAAAGAAGAATTCCCTTTTAACAGAAAGAGACGACAGTAGAACCAGGCTCAGGAAGGGGCAGCCATCTGCTGCAACCAGCTGGAGGGGGGTGAGAGGAAAGAGAAAAGAAAAGAGGTCATCAAGAGACAAGGATTAACAACTGGCCACTTCATTAGTTACACCTTGCTAGTAGCGGGTTGGACCCTCTTTTGCCTTCAGAACTGCCTTAATTGTTTGTGGCATAGATTCAACAAGGTGCTGCAAACATCCCTCAGAGATTTTGGTCCATATTGACATGACAGCATCACTCAGTTGCTGCAGATTTGTCTGCTGCACATCTATGGTGTGAATCTCCAGTTCCACCACATCACAAAGGTGCTCTATTGGACTCAGATCTGGTGACTGTGGAGGCCATTTGAGTGCAGTGAACTCACTGTCATGTTCAAGAAACCAGTTTGAGTTGATTTGATCTTTGTGACATGGTGTGTTATCCTGCTGGAAGCAGCCATCAGAGGATGTGTACACTGGTCATAAAGGGATGGATGTGGTTGGCAACAACACTCAGGTAGGCTGTGGTGCTTCAATGATGCTCAGTTGGTATTAAGGGGCCCAAAGTGTGGCAAGAAAATGTCTTCACACCATCGACACCACCAGCAGCTTTAACCGCTGATACAAGGCAGGATGGATCCTTGCTTTCATGTTGTTCATGCCAAATTCTGACCCTAAATCAAAATGTCACAGCAGAAATTGAGACTCAACAGTCCAGGCAACATTCTTCCAATCTTGTATTGTACAATTTTGGTGAGCTTGTTTGAATTGCAGCCTCAGTTTCCTGTTGTTGACAGAAGTGGTACCCAGTGTGGTCTTCTGCTGCTTCAAGGTTCGACATTCAGAGATGCTCTTCTGCATACCCTGGTTGTAACGAGTGGTTATTTGAGTTACTGTTCCTGTCAGCTCAAAGCAGTCTGGCCATTCTCCTCTGACCTCTGACATCAACAAGGTATTTTGACCCAGAGAGCTGCTGCTCACTGGATATTTTCTGTTTCAGACCATCCTCTGTAAACCCTAGAGATGGCTGTGTGGGAAAATCCCAGTAGATCAGCAGTTTCTGAAATACTAAGACCAGTCCATCTGGCACCAACAACCACGCCACGTTCAAAGCCACTTAAATCACCTTTCTTCCTCATTCTCATGCTCAGTTTGAACTTCAGCAGGTTGTCTTAATCATGTCTACATGCATAAATATTTTTAAGTTGCCACCATTGCTGACAAGATATTTGCACTAATGAGCAGCTGAACAGATGTACCTAACGAAGCGGCCGATGAGGGCACATAAAAGACTGATGTAGCCTCCGAGTCAGAACAGTGCCTTATACTTGCATTCTTTTTAATGACCAGCAGGGGGTGACTTGTCTATTTGCAAAAAGACACTCAGTTGTAAACAAGCCAGTGGGAAAGTGACCTTAATGCTCAAAAAATTTCTAGTTTCAAGAATTATTTAATACAACATAATGCTCATTCTGCAAATTATGGTCCCGTTTAGAGTAAACTAGATGTTAAAGCAGGTTATGCTTTAGACGTCGCTACAGAATGAGCGTACAGTGTCTCTGTGTCTAAGTTGGATCCACCACTCACTCATTACGTCCAGTGTCAAAACACCAAGATGGCAACGGCTAAAATGATCAGCTGGAGGCGTCAAAGCAGCAGAACATCAGAGGGACAACAAACCATAATTTGCCAGGAATATTTTATTTGAATAGCAGAACCGTTTCAGGTCACAACACAGTATGATTACAGTAGTAAGACACAAATCCAGATGATGACGTCAAATAACATCAGTTCATTGCAATTAAGATGTATACATTTTTACTGCAGATTTGGGATTGGTCACCATACCACCCTGATGCTTTTTCTATCACCAGGTTCAAAGCAAGATATTACACAAAAAAGGATTTGAATCAGCTGATTAAAAAAATGTGCTTTGGTTTAATCGTTAAATACAAATTTCTTCCTTCTGTTGAACAAAGTAAAAAAAAAAAAAAGTTTGTTTAAGTAAAGCTTGTGCAAAAATAGACTTCAGGAGCATGCCGCTCACTCGATCATCTGAACGTAAGCGGCTGGGAACAAACCGGTGCGTCCGTGACACTGTCCCTTCCACCAGCCCTCGTCAATCATCTCTATGTTGAGGATTATATCATCTGGATTGAAGGAGATCTCATCATCCGCCTCTGTGTGAAAAGGACAGGAAAGGATTTGTCCTCACAAATGCTGATTCCTTTTTCTTTTTTTTTTAAAGCACTTTTCCCTCCTCCATGATCTCCTGTGCTCATGGTCCACTGTTATCTATTAATATGTAAATTTATGCAACAAGGCAAACCGAAATCTCACAGATCAGCTATTCCACATGGAGCACTGGGGGTGTAAGTAAAGTCACATTTATCGTGAAACATGAAAATGTAGTGTCATACCTCCCTGATAGTCATAAATCGCTATTGCCTTCTGGCCACAGGACAGGTCTTCATAGTCGTTATCCACAGCTGTAAGAAAAAATGTGAGACATTAATGATCATTAAGCGTGAAAGGTGGTTTAACTCACGGTTTTGCTTAGAAACAGACCTTTTGGCTGAGGAGGGGGTGGAGGTTGAGCAAATTCTTCATACTCTCCTTCATCAGCCTCCACATCTGTTGACCTTTCAGGTAGAGGAGGAGGGGCATCCGGTTCAATGAAATTGTCAGAGCGTGGAGGCAACGCTGGGGGCTCATCGTATTCTGGTTCCTCCTGAAAACAGTAACACATAAAGTCGCTGATTTCAAATCCTGGAGATGACCTAAGAAGATTCAGTGCAAGTCCCTTCAGCCTGTGATGTGCCAGCATTATAGTCAAATCTCAGAGCTAAACATCTGGATTGTGAGATGGACCAATGGGCAATCTGAGAAAACTCAACAAAAATTATGTGTGTCCTTTGTACTTTTTTGTTTTTTTCACTTCTAGAACCAAGTCTTGCCATTCATTGGCCATCTTGAAATGCCTCCAGGCTGTTATTTTGAGGCATTATCAAAATTAACTTTAATTTAAATGATCACCATACAGAAAAGCTGTAGGTATAGAATCACCACTCAAATCTTAAAAATCAAAGTCAAAGTCAAAGTGCTTGAAAATATTGTGGACTTTTTTCCCCTAAACTACCACTGTCTTTGTTATTGCTGAATTCTCCTATAGATTTCCATGCCTCTGTCTTATAATGTCCAGCATCTGTTCACAATCTCATATAAGTTAGTTACTAACTTCTAAAATACTTCTAACGTTAAGCTTAAGTTATTTTACTTCTAAAATTACTTTCTTAGCTTTCTAAAAACGGCTGGAGAAAGTTTCTGTCAAATGGTTAAAAACCACCTATAATCGCCTTCAAATCTCACACATATCTAAACCTACAGTAATTTGTTTAAAACACACTTTGTAACAATGACAAGTTTTCCTTTTTGCACATCCAAATGTCTCCATGTTGCTGTCTTTTAATGCCACTGATCTTAAAGATTTATGTCCTCAGCAAAAGGCGATGAGGTTGCGTGCGACATGCAGAGTAGTGAAGTCACAAAGTCCAGAGAGTGGAATAACATTAATGTCGAGTACCCAAAGGTAAACAGGCAGCTCTTGCACAAAACTTCAGGGCCATGTCAACAATGTTTGCTACGGTTTCGGCTCTGTGGCCTTCATCAGAACACGATGATGTTCTTCTGCCACCTTTGAGTACTCAACATTGGAGTTACATGATTTCTGGTTTAGCAGCACAGGTGAGTATAATCAAAAAGCACATTATTTTCAGAGATGGAATTAGATGGATTAACGTGTGGTTTAAAAGGGACAGTTCACCCCCTATTTAACCATCTAGATTATTTTTCTGTGAGTTGCCCAGTTTTGGAGATGTTTGCTTTCTTAGAGCATTTAGCACCACGTGGCATTTGCCTTTTTGTTCAAAGTGATAAAAACCTCTTTTTAGACAACATTAACTGTCCACTAAAAATTATCCATGAACCTCGCTGTAAGGACCTATTTTCTTTCTGCTGTCTACATCCACCAACCCAAAGAAGTTTGCAGACAGCTGACATTACAGCTTAGGTGGGAAGCGAAAACATCCTGTCGCACCGTGTTACGTACATTAGCCCCTCATCATGGACAGATGGATGCTTCTGTCTGCACAGTGACACAGTTGGTGGGGGTAAAAAAGGTTTTCTTTATTTTTGTTTTTAGTTATCAGGTTATGATTTATAGAAAGAGACGCTACTGCTGAGTTTTTCACATTTTTTTTGTGCTTTGAGAACAAGGCAAATGCCATTTAGTTCCATTTATTCCTGTTTTTTTTAGAAACATGATGTTTGATGTTTGTTTCTCACCTCTGGCTCCAGCTCTGGCTCCGGCTCCGGCTCTGGCTCTGGCTCCGGCATTTCCTGAATCTCTGGCATGTGATGGTGGATTTCTGGTGGCGGCATGTTGCACTCTGGAGCCTCATGTTGAACTGGCGGTGGCTGAGATTCCTCCACTCTTTTGTTTTCCTCCTAAAGGAAACAACACAGAAAGCAATAGAGCATGGATCAGGTGAGCTGAAAACAACTCAACTTGCAGCTCTTTACATTTGTACAATGCAGTGTACCTGCTGCTGTCTGCGTTTGGCCTCCTCTCGCTCTCTGCTCTCTCTGGCTTGCCTCCTCGCTCTCTCTTCTTCTACTCTCTTCCTGTTCTCCTCATCTGAAGCCTTGGCCATGCTCTCAAAGCGTGCTTTCAGTTTCCCTGCACCTGCACCTGCTGCATAATAAAAACAGAAATGAATTTTAATGCAGTGCAGCATGGAAACCATTCAACAGTTGTGGATTTAATTGCTTGCCAGACAGATGGCACAGTGTGAGCGATTATGTTGAAGGAACAAATGAACTTACAAGCCTCTACTGGCTGTGTCTTTTCATAAGCAGAGGTTGGGGAGTCCATGTCTGAGAAGCCTGCTGCACTCTAGAGGTTAATAATGGGGAGAAAGATTTATTTTTCAGGAGTTTGAATTGTCAAGACAGATGAGATGTTTCAGTAATGACGAGTACGGCCGAAAAGAATACTCAAGCTGTCGATTAGCTGATTGACAGGAAATAAATCTAAATTAACAACTAAATGCTGGCACTTTGAGAATCTGCTGCTTGTCTGTTCGTGTCCGGTCAGGATGATGTATGGGACATGATACAGCCCGATTTCAGCTGATGTTATTTGCACATCTGGACCAATCCATCACTTGGGACCTCTGATACTCGGGTTAAACCATGAAACAAACGGAGCGGGAAAACAAACATGATCTAAACATCTGCACACTTAACCCCAAAGAGGCAGATGTTTCGATGTTTTTTTCCTTTGTGTTTTCTCTTAAGATTAAAAATCTGCATAAGTGTCCAAGCCAAGATGGGCAGCAGTTCAGTAAGCAGTGGTTACACAAACACACACAGCAAACTATATAAAATAAATATGGATCAGTAACTGTCAGAGTCACCTCAGGCCAAACAGGGGCAGGCATAACATTTTTAGCCTGAAGTAACTGTCTCCAGATCAGTTGAATTGTCCTTAAATTCATTTAGCGTGACCAGTTCCCTTACATTTAACTGGTTTTGCAGCTGATTTCATGCAGAGCTGCAAATTTAAATGTCTTTTTTCCAAATTCAGTATAAACTTTAAGGCCAGGCAAAAGGACTGAAGACTCTACTTTTTTGACAAATGAGTAAGTAAGATGGGAACCGAACAAAATGATCTTGTAAATAAGAATATATCAGTGGTTGATTCTACAGAACAAGCAGACCATTCAACCCAAGCATACAATGTACAGTGGTGGGGAAGAGCTTTCAGGTTTAATTTAAGTATCGCAAAGATGCATGCATATAAATAACATCCCCATTATGCAGCACAAATATAAAAGTGGTACCAACAAGTCTCCTTCTTGCTGCAAAGGAAAGGCAGCACTTGACTGTAAAATATTAAAACATTTTTCACTTCAATTTATGAAGATCAGAACAGAAATAATCCATATTAATTCCAACATTTACTGTAACTAACAACAACTTGTTTGAGATATTTATCATTTTCTAAGAGACGTGATGGAAATGTTCTGCTGTTTTACTTCAGAGTAAATAATTAATCAATTGAAAATAATGACGAGTTTCATCCTTGATGCTGACCTTATCCATGTGGTCTGCCTGTACGCCGTACCGACCACCGAAACCTGCTGAATAATCTAAACACAGATACATTTAATCAGCATGATGAACTGCAAGTCCTCTGATCCTGTAAATAACACATACCTGGTTCTCCTCTCACCTTTTTGTGACTGATGTTTCTCCGTTTCTCCTTTATAGTCGTACCCCACAGCAGCTTTGTCCACCTTCTCCTTCTCCACACCGTACTTCCCTCCAAATCCCTTAGCATAGTCTGGTGAAAATAAGATAT
>VUQI01025070.1:3868-15558 GCA_015106735.1 Paratilapia polleni | reverse complement strand
ATTTAATCAGCATGATGAACTGCAAGTCCTCTGATCCTGTAAATAACACATACCTGGTTCTCCTCTCACCTTTTTGTGACTGATGTTTCTCCGTCTCGCTCTTATAATCGTACCCCAAAGCAGCTTTGTCGACTTTCTCCTTCTCCACGCCGTACTTCCCTCCAAATCCCTTTGAGTAATCTGAATGTGAACGAGGACAGAATAAAGCGGTCAGATGTCAGGAAAAAAAAAAAAAAGTCTCCAATTCAACAAAAGCTGCAATCTTAACTCACCTTTCTGTGACTGATGCTTCTCGGTCTCGGCCTTGTAGTCGTACCCCAAAGCCGCCTTGTCCACTTTGTCCTTCTCAACACCGTACTTTCCTCCAAATCCCTTTGAGTAATCTAAAACAATGAATTATAAGAATGAGACCAACTTCTAATAGGAGAATATTGTGCAACAGAAGCAGGACACTGGACGTACCTTTCTGAGATCCATGTTGCTGCACTTCCCCTTTGTATTCAAAGCCCAAGGCAGACTGCACAGATAATAGAGATTGAAATCAAAATAAATATTACGCATCATCAGTGTGGAACCTTTCTACAAAAGATCATATCTTGAAGACTTCATATTATCCCAATAAAGCACTTGACTGTAGTTTGCAAAAGTAGAATGGGAGGCAAAGTCTGCCCCTCCCAGTTTGGATTCGGGAGACAGACACCCTCTCTACTTTTAAGATTAGGCTTAAAACTTTCCTTTTTGATAGAGTTTATAGTTAGGGCTGGATCAGGTGACCCTGAACCATTCGTTAGTTATGCTGCTATAGGCTCAGGCTGCTGGGAGACTTGCCATGATGCACTGAACATTTCTCCTCCACTCCCCTCCCGATGCCTTTATATACCACTACTGCATGTCCTTTTTTCACTCTCCTCTTTCCCTTTACCCCTATCCAGTTCTGCTGGAGGCCCCTTCCTGTTAAAGGGGAGTTCTTCCTCCCCGTTGTTGCCAAATGCTGCTCATAGGGGATCGTCTGATCATTAAGGTTCTCTATAATATTGTAAGGTCTTAGTTTACTACATAAGCCCCTTGAGTTGTTGTAAACTGGCACAGAACACCAAAAACTGGACTGAATGTACCGTGCAGCTTGAAAGTTTGACATCTTTTAACTGAATTTAGAGAAGACGCATGCCAGATATTTGCGGTTGTTCTATATTTTTAGTCCATACTGAGAAAAGGCACATTAAAGGGACCTATTGTGCTCTTTCCCACTTCCATATTATTATTCTTGATCTCTAAGAGTAGCTGTGCATGATCTATAAAATAATCCTTATTTAGCTTATACTGGGCCACTGTAGATCCCTTCCCCTTCTGATAAAGCCAGCTTGACTGAAGGTCTGAACATCATGTGGGTGCGTCTTCTGTGCTTGGAGATGACCATATCAGGGATATCCACCCTCACTGACATCATACAGAGCCAACAGCAGGAAAAAAAATGGTCTGAAATCAAGAATCTTTTGGCTTGCAGGAATTGCATGTAGACAGGCTGACCTCAGATTTAAAAAGCTGGCCGTGTTTAAAATGAGCACCACCAGCATAACAGGTCCCCGTTTTAACTGTACATTAATCCTGCTGTTTGATGACATAAAGCAGCAGATAGGAACATAGAGAAGGAAACCTCGATACATTGATACATACATGTGAGCCTTGCAAGAAGAAATATTTTAAATCACATCTAAAAGTGACAGAAAATCAGAAAAGAGTTACCAACACAGGTGCAATATGCTCTCTTTTACTTGTTTTTGTCAAATCTCGTTGTTTTGTGGAGTGGTAAAAGAGTCTGCTTGTCTTCTCACCTTATCTACGCGGTCTTTTTGAACACCATATTTCCCTCCAAACCCTTTCGCTGCATCTTTCTGGGAAGAGTGCTGCTCGACCTGCGCCACGTAGTCGCTACCCACAGCCACCTGAACAGCAGAGACACTTCCATTCAATCAAACAGCACATAGTTCGTATAAGCAGTGGCTACAGAGTCGAGGATAAAATACAGAAAAGTGAGCGTAAATAACAGGTGCATATCACCATATTTCAGCTATCAAAAATAACAATTTGTTAACCTTGTCCATTCGGTCCTTCTCCACTCCAAACTTTCCTCCATATCCGTATGACGCTTTGGGAATGTTCTCCTTCTCCTTCACCTGCTCATGCTCCACTGTGACCTTGTTTCTGAGCTCTGCAACACTGCAAGGACCAAACACAAGAATACTGAAATAGCTATTTTGAGTTAGCACCAATACACACACACTGACAGCCAAACATGCTGTCACAAACATAACCAGTAACGAGCAAGGTGCTCGTAGTAGAAAAGTTAAGGCAAAGGGTGTATGAATTGTGCTGTATGAATATACAGCACAATTCATACACGAGGGCTTCATAGAGCTGTATGAAAGAAGATGTGATTTAAAAATGAAAATAAAGACAGCAAACTATAAAAAGCACTAAACCTAACTTTTGAAGGCAGCAGAAACAGTGAAACACAGATATTAGCACGTCTGCAGGTCATAAATTACAACAGTAATGTTTTGGTATTATAAAATGCCAAAAATAAATGTAATAAAGGGTAAATCACTTCTTCCGACAAACCAAACTAAATGGCATTCAATGTAAAATGATATCAAACTGAAAATAGTTGAATTAGTTAATTTGTCATTATTCTCATATGACAACATAATAGCACCCCTCTATACTGCATATTTGTATAAAACAATGACACAGTGACAGGTATCATTCATGCATTCCAATAATATTTGGATTTTGCACATCTATTTTTCTTACTGTGTGTATATTTTTATCGTGCAGGGATCATATACCACTTCTCTCTCAGACTGCAGGCTTACTTGTGGCTTCTAGAGTTTCCAAAAGTAGAATGATGAATGATGAAAGATTAGACTTAAAACTTTCCTTTTTGATAAAGCTCATAGTTAGGGCTGGATCAGGTGATGCTGAACCATCCCTTAGTTAAGCTGCTATAGGCTCAGGCTGCTGCAGGACTTTCTGTGATGCACCAAGCGTTTCTTCTCCACTCACGTCTTTTCACTCCCCAGGTGTTTATACACTGCCCCCCTCCCCCTAGGAAGAAACCTCTCTCTTCCTGTCAAAAGGAAGTTTTACCTTCCCACCGTTGCCAAGTACTGGGCTCATCGGCGATTCTCTGATTGTTGCGGCTGTCTTTTTAATATTGTAGGGTCTTTCCAGTATAAAGCACCTTCAGGTGACCGTTGTTGTGATTTGGCAATATATAAATAGATTTAATTGAATCTTTGCCATGCAAAGAGTAATATGCATCAAATATCTGCAGCACAAATGGTTTTTAAAAGGTTAATAAATGATTTTACCTATCCTTTACAGGTCATTAGTAAAGGAAATTAGTAGTTGTTCCTCTGCTGTTTACTCTCAATGCTTTGCAATATTAAACTCTCCGACAAACCATCAAATTCAGGGTCATAAATGTTCAGAAGCTCTCAATAAAAGGATTTAGCTAATGGGTCGGTTTTCCCAGTAGGATACTGGATCATTAGAGAGTGTGTCTAACTAACGAAATGCTTTCTAAAAATATTATTTGAGTTCCCTGGTTGATGAGGTTACACAACAACGTTGAAGGTTACCAAACATTCATTAACAAATTAATTATTAACTGAATAAGCCACAGCTTATAAACAATCTGTGAGCAATCTCTTGTCCTGCTCTTACTGTCCCTCCCTGTCCAGGGGTTTAAATATCACTGTCACAGTGTCATCATCATACATTATCCATATTAGGAGAGACTTGCTGCCTGACAGCTTCCTCTCTGCTCTCACTTCCTCTTCCTGTTGCTGCACAGCACCCACTATGATCTGAATTTATCTACGTGTACTATTTCCAGAAACAAGCTGCGTGTCTTTTCACCTGATGTGTTCTTTACGTCCCGAGCCCTCGATGGTTTTGGCCCCCCACCTCTGCTCCTGCTCCGATACGTCATTCTAAAACACACACACAAAAAATAAAAAATCAGAAAGAGTTGACTGAGGTTTGTCCACACAATCCTCCCAGCAGTGATGCACACTCCAGGAAGTACACAGTACCTCAAAGTCAGGGTCTGTCTCCCAGTCATCCCCCTCTGCAGCCACCTTCATGCTCACATTGTGGCCCACCACTGACTTCCACATCTGGGGGACAGGAGGAATAAAACACTGTGAGCCACACAGCTGACAGCTAGAATCAAGATTAATGACTCTTCTTTGTTTTAAAAGCATTAGTAACTGTTTACATGATAACTAAAAATAAACTAACACACAACCGCAAGCTCTGACCACACGCTGCTTAAGTCCCAAAAAGGAAGTTATTTTGAACAAGACACTTCATTTCCCCATAATGAAACACACTTCTCTTATAAAATATGACACTAAAACACTGAAGAAACAGCATTATAACCTATCATCTAAGGAAACTATGCACTGTACATCTTATGATCCTCTTTAATAAACTGAAAATAAGGGTTTTTATTTCTTGAGGAAAGCAGATAATCTCATAAAATGAGTTCTTCTTTAGTCCACAATTTAACTTTACTAACATTTTTATGACACTTTTTTTTAAGTTTTTGCCATAAATGGTCAATTGTAGGTTAGTAATGACAGTAACAGCAATGCTGGAGATAATACTGGTAATACTGGACATACAGTACAGGTATACATTAAATTAGAAGTATAATATAGCGTATTACTGCATTATTTTATCACTTTTATGTTATCCACAGTCCGAAACTGTTCATATTTATAGCTACTAACAGTTTACCGTGCAGCACTTTAAACTACGTCTGACTACATCTACTTCCTTAATTAAGCGGAAAGATTAATAAAGGAAAAACACAGTCAGGCCTGTTAGTGGCTGAACTTTGAATAAAAATAACATTACCTTTCAGTCGTTGCGCAGTCTGCCCGGGTTTAGGTGGATAATCCAACAGCTAATTATTCTGGAGGGTCTTCACACAAGTTGAAGCAGCTTGATGGGCGACAAGTGAACGCGGATCCTGCACACGTGAACGCGCGTTGATGTAAATACCTGCACAAGTGTCGCCCCTGTCCACTCGAGCATTTTAAGAGTTAATACCTGAAAGCAGCTCTGCTATTTTTCTGTTTAAAAAAAAAAAAAAGTATTTAAATGCACTTTAATGTTTAAAAAAAGTAATGAAATGCTGCATTCAAGTACCCTCGGAAATCCAACTTGATCCACCACGCACCTGTGGTGATAAAGAGCTGCAGGACACGGGAGCTCCTCAGATGGTTCTCAAGCTAAAGCAGTTAAACACAAAGCCTGCTAGCACTAGTAGTTACATTTTCATACTTTTTTTAAACGTTTATGACCAGACTGAATCCAGACAAGCTGCTGTGGTGCAGCTGCAACACGTGGGGGCAGGATTACACATCTTAAAACAGCCTGGGAAAATATTATGAGCGGTCACACGCTACCGTGGTGGTGGAGTGTAGTCTGTATGTGCCTGAATAATAAAAAACGTTTCTTTGGTTTTGGTTAAAAGAACTTGCGATGGCTCCTTGTCAAAAATCAAACTCAAACTCATAATCAAAGGGCCACTGATGCACCGTGGGCAATGTACGCAGGAAGAAGAAGTCAATTTCCCAGCTTAGATATCCAAGATTGCAGCGATATCAACAAAAGTGGCATTAAGATTGGGCTGTATTCTCGTGTTATAGCACTGTGAACCACAAGGTGGTGCAGTGAGTCAGTGCAGCTGCACAGGAGTTACACTATATTACCAAAAGTATTCTCTCGTCTGCCTTCACACGCAGATGAATTTGAGTGACATCCCATTCTTAATCCATAGGATTTAATATGATGTCGGCCCACCCTTTGCAGCTATAAATGCTTCAACTCTTCTGGGAAGGCTTTCCTCAAGGTTTAGGAGTGTTTATGGGAATTTTTGACCATTCTTCCAGAAGGGCATTTGTGAGGTCAGACACTGATGTTGGACGACAGCCACAGCCTACCTGAGTATTGTTGCTGACCATGTCCATCCCTATATGACCACAGTGTACAATCTTCTGATGGCTGCTTCCAGCAGGATAACACACCATGTCACAAAACTAAAATCATCTCAAACTGGTTTCTTGACCATAAAAATGAATTCACTGTACTCAAATGGCCTCCGCAGTCACCAGATCTCAATCCAATAGAGAAACTTTGGGATATGGTGGAACAGGAGATTCACATCAATATCAATATGGACCAAAATCTCTGAGGAATGTTTCCAGCACATTTCTGAATCTATGCCACAAAGAATTAAGGCAATTCTGAAGGTAAAAGGGGGGTCCAACCCAGTACTAGCAAGGTGTACCTAATAAAGTGTCTGGTGAGTGTATTTATGTCAGTTAAAAAGATTTTTTGGTTTATAATAACCTTGTTTAGAATTAGGTGCTATTTTTTAAGGGTGACAAAAAATGTAATCAGAAGCAGCATTAAGAATTACAAATTAAACAAAACAGGCAATTTGGAGTTAGACACAATTTTATAAATCTGCTCCTTGTTGGGTAAAACTACTGTTTACCCAACCTTTAGTTTGCAGTTCCTCACCCTGCACAGTTAAAGCCATTATTGGACACTGTAGTCTGGCACAGTGTACTCAACAGCCTGTCGTAAGCCATCGAAAATATATCTTCTACCTCTCTAAAGAGCTAAGGTGACTCTGTGGGCTTTAAAACCTGATTAAATTGAGCCAACTGGCCAGGCAACAGCGGCAGCCAAAAACAATTATCTGTATGAGTACATCTGCACGACAGGGAGCTTCTGACATCAGTTACAGCTCGTCATTCTCTTTCTCTGTACTTTGCTTTTGTACTTCTTGGGCCCACAGAAATCATTTTTTTTGTGATTTCCATGCAAAAGTTGCAAGAAGACTCCTGCACAGATCTTAACTTGCCAATACAAATCTTCATCAGGCAAATGATGTACAAGCGATGCATAAAATGCTGTAAAGTTCCAACCACATGGGACCTTCCCACCAGACCGTCAGTCTGATTACAGGAATTCTCTCAGCACTAACTACTTAAATATGTTTACAATAATTATAGTTGGGCTACCGTTAACACACTACAGGCCTCCGCAAGTTCATGACAATACATATCTGACAGGTTTTAAAGGCTTGTCCCTCCTGGATGGATTTCCTAAACACCTGGCAGCAGGTATTAGAGAGAGAACTGTTTCAAAGAAATCAGCTACACAGCTAGAACAGTATTTGCACCAGCTTGATTTTATGACTTGTTTAAACCTACTTAAACCAAGTATTCCCAACCATTTGGAATGTATTTTTAAAATAATGCAGACTTAAGACTTCTTAAATTGCTTATATCACATGTGAGCAGGAGAAAAATTACCTTTGAGATCATTTAATTTCAGTTTGAAAAGTAATTGAGGATATTTTCTTGATTAGAACTACTGATCATCAGTCTAGTACCATTTGTTTAAAGGTTTATAAGCTGTGACAAATGGATTTACTGTGATTAATGCATAATTAACCATTAACTATCCATTCATGCAAACAGTGTTAGAGTTGCCAGGCTGTAGAAGGTCCTTTTGGAAATAATGCATGAACTCTGCAGTTATAATTATTAGCAAATCATTCATTAAGAGGACAACAGGTTTGGACAATCAGCAGCGCTGTCAAAGACTTTAAGTTTACCAGCCGTCCACTGAAGACAAGCAGTTGTCATGCTGGAAGAGAACTGATACCAAACAAAAAAGGGGATAAAGGGGATTATTTAAAACATGGCAACCTCAAAGTAATTCTTATGCATGTTATCTAAAATATGTGTAACTCAATCATTAATGCACATTTTTCCCCCTGCCTTGGTTATGATTTACTTACACTACCTGAAATTTACTGCACCATGTGACTCCCCAAGACAATCACAAGAAATATCAATCAAGTATAATTTTCTCTCGATAAAAAAGCCCTAACACAAAAATGCTCCACACACATCAACTCCAAGTGAGACAATACACTAAGCTTTACTGGAAACTGCTGAGATCAGACCAGGAGAGTGTTGGAGTAAAGCCTTTTAAAGTTGTTATGACCCCAGGCTGTGCAGCCAGGCAAGGTGCTTTCATCTCGGGACACTCGTCTTTTTCATTATTACTTTGTGTGATGTTAAAGCTGATAAAAACCCTTGGATAACGCTGGAAATTCCAAATATCTTACTAACATCTCATATCTGACAAATGTTCGACCAAGTGAAGCAAAACATGAAGCACGTGTTATGGTATGTTTAGCCAGTATTCCACTTTAGGTCTGACTGCAGGAAGTTCAGCAGCATAGTGTTACTCTCACAAACATGGGTCTGCTATCAAGTGCCACTGGCAACCAGCACCGGATACGGTTTACAAAGTGATGGTATGCAAGTGGTGCCGTATCACAGGAAGCTAAGAGCATGAAAGATTTATGAATCCTTGACTAGCTGCTCAACTGTGTCCAACACAGACTCAAACCTAACCCTGAATGTGAGCACCAACTTTAGAAACCCACATAGCTTGGAGATAAATGTGAACTAAAATAGCACCATTTCCATTTGGAGGAGGGGACTGAGAAAACAAATTACAGTGTTTGCTGATCAGTATTGAAAGGTGCCGGGCCCCAAAACAGAGAGAGCCATTACTGTACACCACATTGGCCAATTCATCCCAGAACTCACATAACAACTTAGAGCACGTTTACACCCCTGACACCTCTGTCCCGCACACTCGAGCACACATGGTCAGTTCAGAAATGACCAGAGGTAACCTTGTGGAGCAGCCTTTTCCCTTACCAACTATGGGCCTCGGAGCCCCAACAGCTTTTAAAGCTTGAAGTCTTTAGTTTGTTTAGGAAGCAGGACTCGGGCCTCTCTGGGGCCCAAGCCGGAGGGTGACTAAATTTTGTACCAAAGGAACGACTGTAAAGTCAAACACTGTCAATACTGAAAACACTGAGAAGGGAAGACATTTTCCAAAGTGTAGCTACTGCTGGGTTTATTTTTCTAAAGGCCCCTGTATACTGTGCTTTTTATGTCTTTGGCAAAAGTTGACAGCTGGGAGAGAAATTTGATTGAAACATCAGTTTGTAGTGAAACAGCTGAAATGTTCAGCAAAAGATTAAATAAATGATAAATGATCATGATGATGATCACCTATGAGCAAGCACTTGGAGACAGTGGTAAGGAGGAACTCCCTTTTAACACAAATGGATACTAATGTCATCTGAAAAAGTGTCTTAGGGCAAAGCAGTGCTCCTAGTAATGTGAGACAAGTCCACTGACAGCCATTTTTAAACCAGAACTCTGGCAGTGTCAGGAAAATACAGACCAAATTCTCATAATATACCTACACTATGACACCTACACACCAGCTAGTCAGAACACAGGATGGCATAGCACAAGATACACAGGATGGTCATCAATCTGATAAAGAACACCAGATTAAAATCCAGCTCCAGTATTACACAGTACACACAGAATAAACAGCAGTGACTGCTTGTTTGTTTATTTATTTATTTATTTATTGTCTTTATGAGGCATTATCTGGTGAAACAGATCTCTTTCTGTCTGACACAGATTGTGACCAAGATTTTTGTAGGCCCATCTTCCACAGTATGTCATGCAATTAACCTGCAAAATTGCAGCTACTGCACTGTGTAGTGTGCAGAGGCTTTAAGTGTGATCCAAATTAACTCAGGACTAATTTTGATAAGCATCTAGAAAAAGGGGCTAATCTGAGTGTAAAGGACCTGTCCTAGTTCAACAAAAGCACATGTACATCACTGACATACACCAATCACCCACATTAATATCACCTGCCTGATATCGTGTAGGACCCCCCCTTAACTGCTCTGACCCACATTTGGAAATGAACACAGGAATGTAGGATGACATGTGGTGTCTGGCACCGGGACATCCTGCGCACTTCTGGCTACTTCTTTTTCTGATGCAATTTTTTGAACTGGCTGGAAGCAAATGGATCAACTCAAAGAGAGAAACCCCACCACCAAGTAGTGTTTTGGCGGTGAAATTGCAGGCACACCACACACAAGTATAAATGCTGGCAATGGTGTTAGCCACTTACTTAGGCTATGATGTGGGCTCTACACAGACTGTCTTAAGCACATGAGTTGAAGGCAATCTGACTTGTTTTTTTGGTTCTTGAAGATGTTTCACCTCTCATCCAAGAGGCTTCTTCATTTCTAAAAGCTGATGGGAAGTCCTAGGTATTTAATTCCTAGTGGGGTTTTTAGCTTGGAGGTGGTCCTGAGAGTCACTGACCCAACCTTACATCTTGTGAGTCATCGTGAGCCAAGGTGTGAATTCTTTGTGAGACGTTGCCAGCGCCTTGCCATCATGTGAGTTATTAAGGTCACATGGATCAAAGTGTGAGTGGGGGTTGAATCACCTGGGAAGGGATCTCAAGACTGCATTACAGGTGGATGATAGTTGGCTGAAATGTCTTCAAGAACCTCCAGTTTCCTTCAACTTAAGCGCTTAAGACTACTATGACCTGGATAACTGTAAACTTACATAGACACTCTACATAAATTCAATGCAGAAGTATCAATTAAGCTTTAGGCTCTTTGCCCTGAGCAGCTTTTGCAGTGTGACGGTGTATTGTCCTGCTGGGGGAGGCTGCTGCCGTCGGAGAGAGATATCGCAATGGAGATGGAGGAGGTTGTTTGGTCTGTAATGTTCAGGCAAGCAGTGCATGTCAAGGTGTCATCTCCGTGAATGGCAGGAACGATTTCTCAGCAGAACATTGCATTGTAAAGAGATGATCAATATCATTGACTTCACCTGTCAGTGGCTTTAATGTTGAGGCTGATCGAGTCAGCGTAGAGAAGATAAGAGAAAAAAATATGTTCAAACTCGGAGACAATGCGATTACTGTAAATACAAAAGATTCTTTCAGAGAAATGCATACTGGTGTCATTTTAAAAGGATCTCAGGGGATAAAGCCAATACCAAGAAACAAGCTTTCCATTGAGCCGCATCTGAAAAACATGAAGCGGAGCAAGTGATTGTATAAAATATGGGTTACCAGAGCACTATTACTGGAAGCTGGAAAACTTTAAACAAACCTGGACTACTTACTGAAATCTCTCACATGAACATTTGATTCACTGAGGGAAAATAATAAAAGCAGTGACTCAGCAGAGACAGAGGCTTTGCCAATGGCACTTTTTAGCACGTAAAATTCAATAGCTCTATCATTACATCTAGAGGATGGAAAACCAGTTTCTAATCTGTTCTTTCCACTTAGTGTTTCCAGTCTGTGTCTGGCAGAGTTACATGTAATAACTGAAAAGCGTACAATTTTTGTATGTGTCAATGGTCTGACTAACACAGGCTTATCTACGATATATTATTTAGCTTTCTGTTAATCAAACCTTACAGAGTCTGTGGTTATTGTAAAAGAATTATTGTACGAATATGTTCCAACCTACACTGAGTAATCAGTAACAATAAGAGTATGTGACCTATCTGAATGTATTTCACATATCATGTGTGCATTTGAGTTGGAATTTCTTTCTGTAACTAACACTCAAAAGTTTGTCCGTGTTTTATGAAGAAAAGTATGTATTTATTAAATATGGCATTAAATTGATCAAAAGTTTGCAAAGGTAAATGATTAATGGAATCACTCAT
>VUQI01025068.1:4001-19819 GCA_015106735.1 Paratilapia polleni | reverse complement strand
GATATACAGTGGTGTGAAAAAGTGTTTGCCCCCTTCCTGATTTCTTGAATTAATCCCAGTTAATTCATGATTTAACAAAGGGGGCAATTCATGATTTAACAATTTCACAGAGGGCCAGGTAGGTTTGGATATTTTTTTCCCCTTAATAAATTAAATCATCATTTAGAAACTGCATTTTGTGTTTACTTGTGTTATCTTTGTCTAATATTAAAATTTGTTTGATGATCTGAAACATTTAAGTGTGACAAATATGTAAAAAAAAAAAAAAGAAATTAGGAAGGGGGCAAACACTTTTTCACACCACTGTAGATGGTAGAAACTGTAGCTGCTTTGCATCAAAGTTTATTGAAAGTTCTTTTAATGGAGAAAACTAGTATTTATTCTTGTCTGTGACTAATTTCTCTCTGCACAAAGACCTTAGCAAATTGTAGAGAGTAACCCAGCCATCTTCTATTAGGATGCATTTGGTGACAGTGGGAAGAAAAATCTCCCTTCAAGAAGCCTCTGCCAGGACCAGGCACAGGCATGGTACCCATCTGCCTTAACTGGTTGGTGTGAGGAGAAAGAAAAGAAGAGCATAGGGAGACAACAAACAAGAAACACTCATAGATATCTGCGGAAAGTAACAGAGAGAGGACAAAGCACAAACTAGAGGAGAGACAATACACAAGGTTAATGGCATATAAATGGCTGCAGAATGAAGGAGAGAAGAGGAGAGGTGCTGAGTGTATTATGGGAGTTCCTTCAAGAAACTTCTGCCTGTACTCATATAACTACAAAACGGTGCAGGGTCACCTAACTGCCCTAACTGTAAGCTTTATCGAAAAGGAAAATGTTGAACTTCATCCTAAAAGTACCCAAACAAAGTGCTGGTTTCACAGAAGAGGGGCCTGACAGTTAAAGGTTCTATCTTGCATTTTGCTTTTTAAAACTTGGGGAACCACAAGAAGCCTGCACTGTGAAAGCAAAGTGCTCTATTGAGATAATATGGTGAGGTCTTTGTGATATAGTGCAACTTCATAAGGGATTTGTATGTGAGAAGGGTTTTGAATGCAATGAGGTTAACAGGGTAGAAAAGGTGTTGCTAGTCATTGTTAGTACTCTCACTTTAGCATTTTGGATCTGCTGGAGGCTTTCAAGAGAACTATTAGTACATCCCCGTGATGAGTAATTGCAATAGTAAAGCCTAGAATTAAGAGATGCATGGACTACTTTTTCAGCATCACTCTGAGACGGGATGTTCCTAATTTTTACAATATTGCACAGATGAAAAAAGGGAGTCCTTGAGATTTGTTTAGTGTATGGGTTTAAAAGAATCCTGATGATAAATGATTTCAGGGTACTAGTGGAGTATCTGGTTAGAGAATATGAGCCAGATTTACTAAGTGGGGCAAATTTGCATGATGCTGCAATCACAAAAATGCATCGAGAAGAGTTTAAAGTTCACTAGATGATCTGCTAACTGTATTATAATTTATAAAAACAGACAAAGCCAGTTCCTTTCAATATTCACCAGCATTCTATCAAAAGCAGCACAAATTAGCCAGCTGTTCTTATTCTTTAAGCAGGCTGTGTGAAACTGCAGGTATTTATTAAAGGTAATATTACATATTGTGTTTGTCAAACATTCATCTACCACACTTCAGATCTGTGTGGATACCTGCATTTTGACAGACATGTCAATATGGTGTGTAATAGCTCCAGTACCAGAGAGAAGTAAAAAAAAAACAAAACAAAAACCATTAAAGTTGCTTTTGTATGTGTGCACTGCTGAGAAAAACACACGCAGAGACAGTTTCATTGTGTATCGAGCTCTGTTTATGTCTTGGGATTCTCAAGGTCAAGGTCAGTTCAGTGAAGTTCTACTCTATTTCATCCATAGACAGTATAAAACATGGACGTAGCTTCCAGGTCAAAATTGGCTAATGACTTGTCAATCACAAGTTGTTAGCCAGTGAGCATGTGGTTTCACAGTCAGACCCAACCCTCCTGGTCACATCCATTTTTTGCAACCAACATGGCAGCAGAGGAAACACTTATCTCGAGGCTTCAAAATGGAACCAAAAATGTTTGGGGCTCAGCTCTTAATGTTCTGGATGAGGACTCTGAAGAGTTACAGGACAGAGCCAAAGCTTTGACACTGCACTCGCAGCTTTTAGCCATCCTCCAGTGACATCAACTCAAAAAAAGACGTGACCTTTTTTCAGTGTTAAATTCAGTGGAATTTGCAATAAATTTCTTTAATATTTCTTTAATAATAAGGCATGTCTGTACGATTCATTTAAATTCTCTTCTCCCAAAATTTAGTGCTCTGAAAGGGAAACTCCATGTGTAATAAGGCCAGCCATAAAAATACCTGTATCCACACCTTTCAGCCATACAACTGACCCTGCAACTCTTTAGTAAAGACCAACAGTAGCTTTTTAATGCCAAAGGTTTTGCTCTGGTGCAGACCATTAATGTGGCAAAATATAAATCTGCATAATTTTTGATAAACATGCTGTTATATCATGAGCCAGAACTAGTGAGATTTAATAAATAGGGTAAATAGATAGTAGGACAAAAGAGGAATATCTATTATACAGTTGAAGGGATTGGATATTTAGCCTTGGCACTGAGGGACAGAGCAGGTGACTGAATACATGGAGAACCAGTTTCAGAGATAATATAAAATAATTGCTTGATCATCTATCAAACCATTTACCAACTTAGCATTTGATAAGCAAGAGCTAATATTCATTAGTCAACTTTAATCAGTTTGTGTTTTTGGTCTTGTTGTAGAAGTCATTAATTTTTATTAGGTTCATATGAATAGCTGTTCTTCTGTTGTTGTTTTTTTTTCTGTTTCTTTAATTTAGATGGTCAGGGAGCAGACACAGTCACTATGGTGTGTTGAGAGGGAGCTGGATGGAAACTGCAGACAAGCAGAGAAACCGCAACTCCGCTTTGTGCTCTCATCACTCTATTTTTATGTTTTAGATTAACAAATTCGTCATTATTTGTATATATGACAGCTGCACTGCCCAAAGTGGGGTGGATGCTGTCTCTATTGATACCAGGTTTTCCCTTGGATGGTTTCTAATTATCAAAGTAACCCCACATCTTTTGTTGGACACCACCTCGACAACTAGTGGTTGAATGATGACATACGGCTGTATCATCAATAGTCAGAATAGGCATGGGTGTACAGACATTTTACTGTTTTCTGTAAAACAGTCAATCAGTGAATAACAGTCTTTCTTTATTTACATTTTATACTTTGCCAGTTAAGGCAAGTATAAATATAAGAATATATTGAACTATGGTCATTGGAGGCTCTAACTTCACATTACTCACAGTGGATGGTAATTATCAAACTTGGTAACTCAGTGGGTGTGTTGCTGAGTGGAGAAAATTGTGAAAAGTGAACTTGTTAGTCGTTACCATGGGCTTGTATTCATGGCTATGCTTTCCTTTTCCGTCACTCAGTTAGCCTTGCAGGGTATTAAACTGTTGGATATATAGTATCCAGCTTCTGTATTGTCTGCTTATTTGGGGTAACAGTTGACTCTACTTATTCATTTTATTAACATGAGTTAATTGCCTTTGAATCAGAATCAGAATTATTTTTATTGCCAAGTTTGTACACAAATGAGGAATTTGTCTTGGTGTCATGGTGCAATACAGTGATACAGAAGTGGACTATATGGAATT
The DNA here is from genome assembly GCA_015106735.1 of Paratilapia polleni. Taxonomy (NCBI): domain Eukaryota; kingdom Metazoa; phylum Chordata; class Actinopteri; order Cichliformes; family Cichlidae; genus Paratilapia; species Paratilapia polleni. The sequence goes on along the minus strand of VUQI01025068.1, from coordinate 16,126 downwards.
TACAATATATAAATATAAATATAAATATAAATGATAGAGATATTTCTATTTAATGCTATAAGTTGCCTGTTTGATGACCTCGCACACCAGAGAAATGAGAACAGCACCAAACTTGGCTACAATTTACTTTTTTCTTTTCCCACTTAAAAATGCAAATACACAATTCACTGAAGTGACTTGTGTTATCAATTTGTGGATGTTTCATTTACAATACAAGTTATGTAGTATGGAAAAATGCTAAACATTCAGCAAAAGGCTTCTGTTTCATTGTCACGTGCATCCAGCTTAAGGTGCAGAGTGTGTACTGAAAGACGGAAACAGTGTTTACATTGCCAGGAAGCTTAATCTAAAGGGAGCACTCAAAGAGATTTACACAAAGTTTGCAGTACAGACAGGTAGGCCACTTGTCAAGAGAAGTGAAAGGGTGGGGTGAATGAGACTGAGTGTGCTGTGTCTGTCTTTTTCATCTTCAGAGCCAGTGAAAACTTATGGCACTTGAAAGCCTGTCTGTCACCCCCTTATAATTTAAACAAGACTGTGTGTCAGGAAATAAAGGTATATAACTCAGCAAGCATGGTTTAAAAAAAAAAGAGGACTTTTAATTGTTACAGTGAGAGTGTTTAACTAGAACTGTCAATCTGTGATCACCATGAAGCAAGTTATACTTTCAAATTAAGTTTTCTTTAAAATGTTCTATTTTGAGCAATTTTAAATTAAAATGACACAGCTCATGAGACATACTAGGAATGTCAAGCTTTAAAGACATTTATGGGAAAAAAATGGTCAAAAAGCTTCCTTGGAAATATAATGGTTCAGGGGCTTTGGAGCCCTGCGTCACAATTTTATTTATCTACTGATCCAGGATTTTCAAAGTAACAGTCCATGGTAATATTTCAGACAGTGTTTTATATGGGGTCTAAACCTAAAAGCACCTTTCTTTTTGGCTTGCACACTATACAGCTTAATGCTCTCTTTCAATTCAGTCAGTGAATCAAAATGCAGCTCTTGAAGCACTTTACAGTACTTCCTACTGCTATGTCTCTCAAACTGAAGTAGCTGACATTCATGTGTGTGTAACTGGTTGTGTGTGTGTGTACATGTTTGTATAATATCTGGTGAACTTACCTAAGGCATCATTTCAGACAGAAGACTCAAGCTTGGTCACTTTAAAGAATAATGCACTTCAAGCTCCTGTATGGATGTAATGCTTTTAATGGGTCTTTGTTCTGAGTACTTTAGATGGTACAGATAATAGTACTGAAAAGTAGCCCAGCAGCCAAATTGGGACCATTTCTTTAAGTAAAGATGGAAACTAAGAGCTCACTTTTGTTCAAAAAAACAAACAAAAAAACACTCTAAATTTTTAAGAACAGTTAAATTTTGGTAGCTTTTAAGTTGTGCTATAGAAGTATTTTTAGGCTACAATTAAAATTATATTCTGCGTTGCACTGGTCTGGGTTCCAAATTTTGGGCTAGTGCCTTGTTTTGTTTTCTTCTTTATATTGTGTAGTATGTTTCATTTTATTTAAATATTATAGCTGCACCCATAGATATGTTTGTATTACAGCTTATCAAATTTATGTGTCAGGATTATCAGCTAAGTCGGATTTGGCAGTTCACTATGACAATTTTAACATTTCTTTATGTAACTAGTAAAGTCAAGTAAAATTTTATTTATGTAGCGCCTTTCAAGATGAAAATCACAAAGTGCTTCACAGCAAACACTAGAATATATAAAAAAAAGTTAACCAACATAGATATACAACATCTCATAGTGCAATATGGTGCAATATTTGGATAGCTGGTACCCTGAATTTTTGGGCATATCTGGAGATGGCATGTACTTCAGAGTGGCTGCTACTATGTGCTGGTAACATAACTTCTTGTGCTTACTTTCTGTAATACTGGACCTATGGCAGCTGAAGTTTCAAGTCCTCTCATCAGTAAAGAATCGTCAACTCAAAGATTCAAGTTAAATCAGGTATCTTCAATTAATATAGTTATTCTGTAACTCTACCGCTCCCCTCAGTGATTATGGAGCAGTTTAGTGTCTTTAAGCTTATTGTTTTGGCAACCTGGGGAAACTATGCAGTCTTCGACATACCATCTGTTATTTCTTTACATTCAGCTGATATTTTTTGATTTTTTTAAAAATAATTTTAACAAAAAATCATACAATTATAATACAAAAACAACAGCAAACAAACACACACAAAAAAAAAACATGTCAACTGAAAATGTTGGAGTGGCACGGGGGTGCAGTGTTTAGCACCCCCATGTTCTCCTTGTGCCTGTGTGGGTTCTCTCTGGGTACCCCCCCCAGTCCAAAGACATGCATGTTAGGTTAATTGGTGAGTCTGTATTGGCTGTAGGTGTGAATAGTTGTCTGTCTTCATGTGTTAGCCCTGCAATATGAAGCAATATTTGGATAGCTGGCCAGGAGGCACCCCGCCTCTCGCCCTATATTAGCCCAACCCCACCGCAACCCTGAATTGGATAAGCGGAAGAAAAGATGGATGGATGGATGGATGGATGGATGGACAAAAAAAAAATCTTACATACTGCACCCTTAAAAGAAGGTGTAGCAGAAAAAGGGAGAACAATGAAAGGTTCAATGCTGCAGGACACAGTTTCCTTCTCATCTCTTGGCAATATCTGGTATAAGACTGTACCATAAATGGAAAGCGTCTCTCTGTGCCATAGACATATTTGCAACACACATTTATTTTTATATTAATAATAGAGGTTCTGATAAATGATTACAAGATGTTTCATTTTAAAACTCTACCTCTCAATGCATGGATTTTTTTTTTTAAATCAGGAAGCTAAACCACAACTGTATTCTGTCTGGACCTTTACTGTACATTAAGAAACATCAATTAAAGACTGTTTTTCTCGTTCAATATATTTTTAAGATGAGTAAATAAAAAATATATATATGATGGGTTTTGGAAGGTTTATGTGTCTATAAAAGTTAAGCATCTAAATAATTACATTCATAAATGCTCTCTCTCTCTCTCTCTCTCCGCTCACCTAGAACTCCAGCTATGATTGGCTGCTCTTTCGTGGTTGATCGGGAATATTTTGGTGAGATTGGTCTGCTGGATCCTGGCATGGAGGTCTATGGTGGTGAGAACATCGAGCTGGGCATGCGGGTAAGGACCACATATTATTACCCAATCTGCTGCTAAATTGCATTCAAATTAAATGAAGGCTTTTATAAATAGCCTCAAATGTAGACTTTTTAAAAACTAAATTAGAAGCCACTGTGTTAAGAGGAAGATGAAATTTCTCACAGAAAGGCTGCATGAAAAAGTTGTGTTCTTAATGAGGCATTCCTTCAAAGCTGGAGGGTTTTGTGTGTGAAGTTGTACACCGGGAAGGCCACACAAAAAGCCATAATTACATATCCAGTATTTGAGGGGGTAATGCTTAGATGAACAGTCCTTGTTAGAATGATTTGTGAAATCTGTATTCAGACTTTGGAATAGCTTATGATGAAGTTTTCTTATGTTTCCCACCCGGCGGGATACAGCTTAAGATACAAAACCCAGGGGCATCAACAGAAGCCATGATTAAACTTTGCAAAGTTTCTTAGATGGGAGTGGAGGAGGAAAAAAATTCCCCTTAATGCAAATCTTTAGCCAACCCAAAGGCTCTAAAGCTTGTATACGGAAAATGTAAATCTCTTTGGCTCCTGCTTTGAGTTGAATTTAACGCTTCATGTGAGCGAATGGCTTGCTGAAGAATTGGTTAGCGTTTAAATTCAGAAAATGTTTCTCTCCAGCCAAGTGGAACCTTTCTGAATCTAGACACCCTCCTTGGGCTTATTGGAATGAGAAATGCTTGAAAGATCCCACTCTTCATTTAACATCATGCCCACATACATTTCAAAATCTCAAGATTGCGTCAGCGACAACTCTGAATTGTCGGCTGCTTTTGAAATAGCACTTAAACAGAGGCTGGAGAATGTTTACATGTTTGTGCAGTGCTTTATTGAAGACATTTATAGCTGTTGATGATTATTTCAGAGCCTCCTATTATTCCGCATAGAGTGGCTTTTACCGTATATAAATGGCATGATTCATTGCCATCTACATAATGACACAATGATCTGGCCTCTTCTGTCTTTAGCTGATAGTTTTACCATTATCATATAGTGATAACTCAGTATTTTCTATTGTGTGCCAACCACTAACAGCCTCCCCCAAGGTTACAGTGTTTTCACATTCAGTAGTGCTGCTTATATCTACCTAGCAAACCTTGCAACTGTGTTAGACGATGTTTGTGGGGGGAGATCAATTGAGCTACAGCAGCTAAATAAACCTAGAACAACTCTACCGAACTGTGTGATATAGTTTAACAGTGAGCTACTATTAGCTCTCACACGCACAAGCTCTTCATTGTCTCTCTTTCTTGCTATGAATATTTACTATTGCTTTTTTTTTATTCATAAAGTGAGAAGAATATCCCTCTGTCTGCAAACACTGTGCCATCACAAATGCAATTACCTATCCTCCTGTTTGGCCTGTCTGTGTGGAAATGAAACACATGCCACAGAAAAAGAGGCCATTCAGCTCATGCACAAGCCTGAATAGGTCTACAGTCAACAACTAGCTTCAGCCATTCATAATGTACAGCCCTTAATGGAATGGAGCTGGGCCCTTGGTGAGTGATCCACAGTTACTCCTCTATGGCTACTGTGGCTGAGGCAGCTCATTGTAGTGCCAGTTGAAGACTTGCCATTGGGATAGGTTTGATTGACAAGAACATGTTTAACAATTAGCCAGGGCAGCTCACAATAGCCCAGTATCATCTGACTGCAGGGGCTGATGAAAGGCAGGGTTCACACTCAAAGGTTATGAAGTGGCATCTTTTGTAAGCAGAAAGGATGTGCAGGGGTTGATTATGCAGCACATAGTATTGTGTATGGTGTCGTGTTTGAGAGGAAGACAACAGAATAAAACCAAAGGGAAAAAATATAAGATCCCACTGAAGTTTTCTGTTTGTTCAGGATTGAAATAATTTATAAGGTAGGACCTGTAAATGAAAAGACAGCAGAGGCAGATCATGAAAGATTATGAGTACACCCACAGTCTCATAATGTCACTTTCTCTTTTTTACATCTGAATATAATGCAACTTATATATCACAATAAAATAAAGGAATGCATTAAATGTATTCATATTGAATTATTTTCTGAAGAATCTCCTAGAGAATCTTTCATTGTTGCATCAAACAACAGGAATTTTATACCTTCACCCTTGTAAATAATTGCAAATGGCATGTTTGAACTTGCCACAAGGCCCCTTTTGCAAACAGAGAAAAATGGTTTGGGACAGTAATGGTGAATTCTGCCAGAAGTGTCAATATGAATTTATCTTGCAATGTGTCTCCCACACCTGCTTCACTGAGTCTTTGCTGATATAGAATCTCAGTAGACCTGGACATTGGCTTTCATTTCCAAATTCCTGTGTGATACTGTGATAGCTCTCTCTGCAAATATAATGGTACATCAAATCTACCAGGGGTCAGTCCTGCAACTGCTGCTCCTGCTATTTCCACTGAAACCTAAAACAAAGTGAAGCCTTTCTATATATGGTAATTATGCTTATGTTAATACTTTTACAAAGTTAAGCAAGCATAAAGAATAAAGAAAGGGAAAAATAAACAACTGAGTGCACAGACACTATCATGTGGGGTTTCATTACTTGTCTTTATAGATTGTTGTACTTCTTTTTCAGTTGAAACATAGACACATACATTATTTAGTGAACTAATTCCCAGAAAGATTTTTCCAAATTTTGATAAAAAAAAAAAAGTGGAATGTGCAAAACACGAAAAACACGAAAGGGTTTACACAGGTTTAAGAAATCAACAAAATGGCATGGCAACAGATTTTTGTGTAAAAGTTTGATTGTTATGTTGTCTCGGTATATTCCAGTTTGCATTGTATAACCCCATTTCCAAAAAAGGTGGGACACTGTGTAAAATGTAAATAAAAACTGAATGCAATGATTTGCAAATCTCATAAACCCATATTTTATTCACAATAGAACATAGAAAATATATCAAATGTTTAAACAGAGAAAATGTACCATTTTAAGAAACAAATGAGATCATTTTTAATCTGATGGCAGCAACATGTCTCAAAGAAGTTGCGGATGCTATAAAGATTACCACTGTATAGCATCCCCTTTTCTTTTAACAACAGTCTGTAAACATCTGGGAACTGAGGAAGCCAGTTGCTGGACTTTCAGGAGAGAAATATTCTCCCATTCTTGTCTGTTACAGGATTCTAGCTGTTCAACAGTCCTGGGTCTTCTTTGTATTTTTTGTTTCATGATGCCCCAAATGTTTTCAATCAGTGAAAACATCATGCCTGCAGTCCAGGCATGCCTGTTCAGCAACAGGACTCTTCTGCTACAAAGCTATGCTGTTGTAATAGATGCACTATGCGGTTTAGCATTGTCTTGCTCGAATATGCAAGGCCTTCCCTGAAAAAGATGTCATCTGGATGGGCACATATGTTGCTCTAAAACCTGTATGTACCTTTCAGCACTAATGGTGCCTTTCCAGATGTGCAAGCTGCCAATTCCTTAGGCACTAATGCACCCCCATACCATCAGAGATGTAGGCTTTTGACCTGAGTACTGGTAACAAGCCAGATGGTCCCTCTCATCTTTAGTCAGGAGGATGCAGCATCCATGTTTCCAAAATGAATTTCAAATTTCGATTAGTCTGACCATAGAACAGTTTTCCACTTTGCCTCAGTCCATTTAAAATGAGCTATGGCCCAGAGAAGATGGCAGTGTTTCTGGATCATGTTCACATATGGTTTCTTCATGGCATAATAGACCTTTAACCTGCATTTGTGGATGGCACGGCAAACTCTGTTCACAGACACTGATTTCTGGAAGTGTTCCTGAGCACATGCAGTGATTTCCATGACAGAATCAAGCCTGATTTAATGCAGTGCTGCCTGAGGACCCAAAGATCATTGGCATCCAATACTGATTTTCAACCTTTTCCCTTGCGCACAGAGATTTCTCCACATTCTCAAAATCCTTTGATGATATTATGTACTGTAGATGATAAGATATTCAAAGTCGTCACAATTTTTTCAGGAACATTATTCTGAATTTGTTCCACAATATGTAGATGCAGTTTTTTTGCAGATTGGTGAACCTCTGCCAATCTTTACCTCTGAGAAATTCTGCCTCTCTAAGATGCTCTTTTTATACCCAGTCATTTTGCTGACCTATTGTCAGTTAACCTAATTGGTTGCAAATTGTTACTCCAGCTGTTTCTTTTTTTTTTTAGTACCACTTACTTTTCCAGCCTTTTGTTGCCCCCATCCCAACTTTTTGGAGATGTGTTGCTGACATCAAATTCAAAAAGACCTTGTTTTTTTCTTAAATGGATGGTACATTTTCTCAGTTTAAATATTTGATATGTTTTCTATGTTCTATTTTGAATATGGGTTTATGAGATTTGCAAATCATTGCATTCTGTTTTGATTTACACTTTACACAGCTTCCCAACCTTTTTGGAATTGGGGATGCATGTCTCTAAATATATCAAACTTCCAATTACAAGGGTTCAAGGCACAGTGACAACTTGTGCTGGGATTGAATGGACGTAAGGCTTTATTATACTTTGAAAATATGAGGTTTTAGGTCTGTATAGGTTCTCAGTCACCCAGGTCATGGTAGTCTTAAGCACTGGAAATGAAGGCAGCTGGACTGGACTGTTGTATTTTAATCAATATTTTTTTTTCAGTAAGTAAATAAAAATCTGCTAATTAGGATGGAGGATGAAAGGATTATGAAATTGATTTGACAAGATTCAAATATTAAGATTAATATGTAAAACATTTCTGAATATTTATGCACTACAAGAAGTTTGTGAAGTAGGGAATCTCATCAAACTCTCAGCAAACTCTGCAGGCAGATTTGTAGTTTCTGGTTTCAGTAGTCTCTTGGAGATGCATATAGCTTGCATACAACATATATTCGCTGCCTGAATATATACTGTATATATGCACATTGCTAAATACAAGTACTAAAAGACTTGTACCATGCTAAACTAAAAGGGTTACATTCAGTCTTGCCCTTTCCCTTACATCCTAATCTAACACAGTCAGTCTGGCACACCATTTTATGACTTGCAGAAATTTAATTCGTAAACATTTTTGCCAGCCAAACTATGATGGTGACCATGTTCCTGCCAGAAAAGGCTAATCTGAGTCTAGATGGGTTTACCCACACAATATGCCCATGAGCTTACTTTGCCATCAGGAAACCATCCAAACTGCTTCATGAAATCTGTCTCATTTTCATTACAGTCTAATCAATCAGTCCAAGAACCTCGTGAAGTGTGATCTCATGGGGTGGCCTGCTTGTCTTGATGACATTTATTAAACTCACCAGGAACTCCTTTCAGGAGTAATGAACCAAAAAATAATCCCTTTTTTTTTTTTTCTTTGAAGCCCCGTCTCCATACCCACCTGGGCTGGGCCTTGAGGCATCTGCTCATAATGTCTCTGTAGTGAGGAGAATTGAGCTAATTAAAGTGTAGCAGTACCACAGCTAGACAGGAGTGGGATATAATTACACTTCACTTTGTTCCTTCTGCATCCCAAGCAGAGTTATTACAGTGGGATGAAAGTTTAGAGTGTAACATTTCAGTATATTTATTATTTTGGTTTTAGATTAATACATACATTTTTTTATACTATGTATTTAAAATGTGATACACAATTCAGAAACAATAATAAGTATGGGTAAGACCTGTTGCTCTGTTGCCACAGTTTGCATACTCCTGTCTGTGGTCATAATTGTCAAATCTAGACAAACACACACAGTAACAATATTTTAGACTAAATGGGTCCGTAACTCTGATGCCTATCATTAATAACTGTCCATAAAACCATTTGTATAACATGCTCATATTCCACCCCACAGCTAATAAACTAACCCAGACAACACTACACTCCCTGTTCATAGTTTCTTCAAACCTTCTTGATTTTAACTGAGAGGCCCCCACAGTACACACACTCTAACTTTGAAAACCTAGCTTTAGAGAACTGACAGGTGACACAGTAACTGTGCATATGCTGATAGAGATGAGTGCAGTCATGCAGTATTTTAAAATAGCTTATTATTATTGTGCAGCATGGCTAGCTTGCCTGTTGATAGATGATTCAGCACTAGTTTCAGTGTGAGAAACAGCCTCAGTATCAGCTGCAGGTCCATCATTAACACCTGCTCATGTTCTGTGGATGCCAAGCAAGCTGAGCTCAGAAAGATGTTACTAAAAGTCACGTTCAGCATTTGGCATCTCCATAGTTGCAAATTATAAGCATTGTACAATGGTATTTAAATTATTACAAACTCAAACGTTACACAACATATACACAATGTTTCTCAAGTAAAACATAATTCCGCAGTAAAACATGATTTATTTTCATATTTTACTATGGAATTAAACTTTCAGCAGCATCAAAAAAGTTAAATAACTTGCTTGGTGGGATAATTTATTCTTTAACACAACTCACTGTAATAAGACCTGTTAATCATTACAGAGTGACAGCAGGGTCCAAGTTCTAACATTTGAACTAGCTGGCTAGTACATCTGTGGATTTTGCCTGTAAGTGTCTCCCTTTTTCATGCCTCTATTTTGCAACAGACTGAATGAGCATTATAAAACACAATGTGTATGTGTAATACGTTCCTATTTTGAGTAACTACTCTGATTACCAGACGATAAACCCAGCGGCTCATCTAGCACTTTGCATCTTATGCCTCCCACTACTTTCATATCACTGTCTATTTTTTTTTTTTCCAGATGGTGGCTTTGTTTAATGAAACCCCAAAAAACAAAAACAAAGAAAATGTAAATTCAAGATGAACCAGTAAGCATTATTTCAGGTGGTATAATAACAGATGCAGCCTCATAGCAGTTGGTAGATGCAGTCAGATGTTGCTTTTCGTTTATTCTGAGAACATCTGCCCCACTGATACAAATATGAAGCTGCCTGTACAATTTAACACAGTTGATTAACCTCACAAGCCATCTGGATTTGTAGATACAAATGCTGAGAGGCTCCGGATGTGTTACTTTGTAAAGGATATGATGACTGTACACATGGATTCTCATCAGATGATTTTCCTCTAACAATACATTGTGTTTCACATATGAGAGAATATTTGCATTAAGCAGTTTCTCTCCATTTCAAGGGCAGAAATCTTCATGCTACATTTTGTTTCCTATACTAAAATTATCATCATACTATCTATCTAATCATTATTGATGAACAAAGGGCTGTTAGATTCAGGTTGCTGTTTGCTGTCAACTTTCTGAAATAATCTAATAATGTGATGTTAATAATGAGCTTCATGCTGCATGTCTACCAGGACTACAGTAGTAAATGTTATTCGTATTTGCAGTGTCAGTGACCTATCATGGGCAGTTTTGATAAACCTACTTCAAGTTACCTGTAGATAAATGCATTTCTTGTGGGAACACCACCATTCTCTCTGGTTTTTCAAACATGCCACACCAATTATCAATTATCGGTAGCACTTTCTATTACAGCTCAGTAACAATGTGGTAATAGGGGTATAATAAGGTGGAAAGAACATATAGCAGGTTATTACCTCCTAATTACAAAGTAATATGCAAGTAATTACAAGTAATACAATTATCACTGGTGTTTATACTTGAGTAATATTACACTGAAATTCATGCAGTTGGGTAATAAAGGGCCAGAAACTAGGGGTAATAATATGGAAATAAATGTATGCCTATGATTCAATACCTATATTTGATTCATGATTATAACATTTACTTCTAGCAAATACTGACATGTTTTCTGGTCCTAGGTTTTCAGTTGCAAGAAATATTACTATGAAATTTAGTAGAAATGTGTAGTTTTGTATTTTGCAGTCCTGATTCCTGGTTATTACACAGAAACTACCACAGGTATTTCTAGGTAATTATCACATTACTTGAAGTTTGCTAATGAGGGTATTAGCATAGAATTAAATAGAAACAGGTAGTTTTGCATTTTGCAGCCCTGATTTCTGGTTATTACACAGAAACTACCACACATTTATAGAGATTAAACCCCAGCATTAAACATAATATTTACACTGTAACCTTCAAACAAAGAAGAGTGCTGGCGACATAAGGTAGGATTAATTCCACCATTATAATATGTTAGTAGTATTGCAATATGCTAAAGCATCAACTTTATTATTATAAGGTTACTACCACTTTAAAGTTAGTGTATAAAAACTTCAAATACACTGATCCATTTTATTGCTAGCAGGTAAGGATGGTATTACCAATATATTACTATACTGTTACTAATTGGTTTTGCCTCATACGCATACATTTGTTTCCACATTATTACTAGTTTCTGGCCCCTTATTACCCAATTACATAAATTTCAATCTAATATTACTCAGATATAAGCAAGTAACTATTTTGATACAAGGTATTACTTGGTTATTACTTGGATGTTATGTTGTAGTTAAGTGGTAATAGCTTGCTGTTGCCATATAATTACATTCTTGTTTCCACCTCACTACCCCACTATTACCACATTATTACTGCGCTATAATAGAAAGTGCTACCGAATTACCTTTATTTAGCATTCAGGAATATTCAGATCACACAGAATATATCTCGACTATTTCTGGTGACTGAATGTTTGACTCAGACTCTTCCTTCAGGCTGCAGCCCTCCACAGCAAAAAGCAGTCACCTTGAAAAAGGACAGAAATGTCATTATGAGCCGTAGCCATCTGTGGACACCAGCCATTCTGGCAGCTTCCAAATCAACATCGTGCTCATGTCCATCAAACAGCAAATGACAGTGGGCGCTCACCATATGTGAACCTTTTCCAACAGAGTGAGTCATTGCAAAGATGAGAACAAATCTAAGGCCTCCAAGGGACTATCATGTTACACTTTTGCAAATGGAAAGAGATAAATGTAGAGAATTACTGGATACATGCCATAATGAGGAATGCTTTATTGGACAAAGCATCAGATACTGACCAATATTGTAGTTCCATATGGTGCTGCTTTTTCACACCAAAATAAGCACAAATTTAG
>VUQI01025057.1:4844-15465 GCA_015106735.1 Paratilapia polleni | reverse complement strand
CCTCTACAGAGCACCTGCACCGCATCCCTCATCACCTGCCTGCTCTTAAGGACCAGTTCAAGCACTCCACCTTCGCCAGATTGTCTGCTCATCCGTGCGGTAATCAGGCTACCTTTAGATATACCAATAAGTTGGAAATCTTGTTACTCACCTGTGGCTGCCCTGTTTCTCGTTTCAGTTCTCCGTATCCATTCAAGGACAATCTCACCTGTCATTTGCTCCCCGTCTCTGGACCTACTGGATTCACTCCTAAAACCATTCACCTGCCTGTCCTCCCTCCAACGTCTCCTCCAGAAAGTGAACCCCTGGCTCCAATGCATCACCGGATTCCCCCAAGTAAGATTGCTCGTCCTGCCCTCACCCAGTAAGTGGATCTCAGTGGATTCTCTGATTAATCATCTTTCTCTTCTTCCAGTACACACCTGTGACCTGACTCGCCGGCTTCCGAGCTGTGAACTGTTTATTATCCCATTCCAAATAAACTGTAAACTCGGTCAGTACTGTTTCCTGAGTCGTGTGTGAGTCCTGGTATCAAAAGAGGCCTTCTTGGCCTATGACAATTTGTTCTGTGAAAAACAGAATCAAGTCTGTCAAATCTAATGGAGGAAATGTAATGGTTTGTGGCATGCTTTGGTGGTAAAGTGGGAGATTTGTACAGAATAAAAGGGATCTAGACTGAAGACAATGCCATGACAGACTCAAAATGTAAGACTCACAAGGCAAAGTTCACAAACAAAAAGCAAGCTTTAATTGCTGAAAGTCAGTTTAAAAAAAAGTGGAAAGGGGAAAAAAGTGGGAAGAAAAACAAAAAATCTCAAAAAGGGGTTCAGAGCACAAAAAAGACTACACTTGGAATGGAATACAGACATTCACTGACACCAAGCAGCCTAAGCAGAAGACATACCAAAGGAAAGCCAGAGCTACATGTACACAGAAGACTGATTACTAATGAGAAACAGGAGGGAGAAGAACACAGGTGAACACAATTAACAAGTGAAAACAATCAGAGAATCAGGAGAAGATGGACAGGAAGCAAAACTGATACAGGACACAAAAGAAAGTCAAAGTAAAGACAGGAAATAATCCAAAGAGGCTGACAGATATGAATACTAACACTTAACAAGATGAAAATCAAGAACACGAGGGAGACTGACACAAGAAATCACAAAACTAAACTTATTACTAGAAACCATAAAGTAAAAAAATAGAGACTCAATGTAAGAGACTCAAAAACGAAAATCAAAACTTTAAACACTGGAAAAAAAAAACAGGAAAAAAACTAAACAGAACCTCAAACTTCAATATATTAACTAAGAATTCTAAACAGGAGTCACTGACAAACGATGGGGACCATATCAAGTCTGTAAGGCTGCTGAGAACATTTGATTGTTTGACAAAAGAATTTTAATGATAAAATTATTTCAGCTTCATTATGTAAAAATCATTTTTAATGTACTCTATTTCCTGTTCACTTTGCACTTTCATTTGTTGAATAAAAATAAAGAAAGTGATATTATCTGTGTGACCCCAATACAATAGGTTAATAAAACAAACAAAATATTTTTACTCTGCCTTGCTGTTTCAGTGAAGGGCGCTGCTTGAGACATGGAGTTAAGGATCCTGTCTGATTGAAGGTATAAAGAATGCAGAAACCCACACAAAGACACATTTATATTAAAAGATGCATGTTAAGAAGAGCCTGAATAACAGATGTCTGTTAAAGCATTACTGATCATTTGGCCTTCTTGGAGAGAGCTAGACAAAAAGATCAATAACACCCTCACATCTGGACTGTGGCATAAAGACTCAATGAATGAACATAATTCACATATTAAAGCCTTTAAAACTTACTTATTAACATTTGATAATTTGTACCCAAAAACTAACGTGCGCTAGAAGAATCATGAGGAAAATAAGCAGCCAACGCCAGGCGGCGTTTCTGTTTTGGAACTGCAGTGACAGTCTCAAGGTGGAAATGCTCAGCCATGGTGTTGACTGCTTATTTCGGTCATGGTACTGTATGTCTTCTTGCAGATTAAGACCATCACATGGTGTTTAAAAACCCTGACATGAGACTGATATGGATTTTTTTGGGTAAGAAAGCACATTAAAGTACTTCTCAAAATGTTAAACTACTCCATAAATTGTATTCCTCTGCTAGTCCTGGTCTTTTACCTGTCACTTGGACCAGCTCAGCTGCACTCTCCACCCAGGGCCCAGAATCTTCATAGCTGTCCCTGGCCCTGCAGCGGTAATACCCAGACTCCTCTGAGCTGAGCTTAGTGAGGATGAGAGTTCGTCTGTGGTCAGTGAAGGCAAAGTGAGGCAGGATGGGCTGAATGAGGGAATCCAGATGTGACTCAGAGGGGAGCACAGAGTCATTCAAAAGCCACGAGATGTAAGGGAAAGTTCCTCTGCTGACATGACAGCTCAGCCTTGCTGTAGCCAGCTTGGTTTCAGCTGTGTACAGATATTCCACCTCCACTTTCACATCCCCTCCAACGGGGACTGGACAGACAGGGTGGGAGGAAGAGAGGGTCACAAAGCACATAAAGACTATACACTCTATGTAAACAATGGACAATGCTTTTGGGTTTGAAGAGTGAAGCAGAGGTGTCTTAAACATACATTCTTTCTAATGGCCAGCAGGGGACGACTCTTCTGGTTGCAAAAAGAAGTCTGGTTGTCTAGAAGTCTATGGAAAAACAACACTTTCCTGATGAGTTTATGCTCTCAATTGATAGGTTCAAGTCTTATTGGATGCAACATGAAGTTCGTTTTGTAAATTATAGTGCCCATTAGAGTCAAAAAGGAGGATAAAGCAGGGTATGCTTATGACTGACAAGTCGTTAGCCAGTGAGTATATCCTAGATAATCCTCCTTTGTGACTCTTTTAATAATTTACAAATTGAATTTCATGTTGCATTTAATGTGGCTTCAGACTAGTGTTTGAGCCCATAAAGTCATCAGGAAAGTGTTTACTGGTGTCACAGAGAAAAGGAGCTGGGGGTCGTTTTCCTATAGACTTCTATACAACCGGAAGTGCAGGTTTAAAACACTTCTGCATTGGCTGCATATATCTTTAATATGCAGTCTACGGTAGACACACGTCATTCACACGTCTCTGTAGTTCATACCTACTTCCAGAGTCACTGGCTCACTCGTGAGCTCCTGATTCTCTGTTTTCACTCGACATTGTGCCTCTCCCATATCCACCTCAGGTACCACAGCTACACGGAACCAGGCAGCGAGGGACTGAGCTGCTGTGACGGATTCCACTTCTTTGTCATCTAGTAAAAGCGAAAAGTTCACAGGAGGGCTCCCTCTTGATGACCAACAGGTCACGTTGCCATGGTAACTGGCTCCTTCTTTATAAACAGAGAAGGAGATCTCTGGTTTTGAAACATAGACTGGTGGAGGAAGAAGGAAGAAGAAGGAAAGAGAGCATATGTTAGGAGAAACAAAACAAAAAACAAATCCAACCAACACTTTAGGCAGGTACCAAAACCAGGATTGTAATGATGAAAAGTGTGAAGACAGTGATTATACAGTATGTTTCACACCCAACTCGATGATTGACCTTTACGGTATGCAGGTATGCAGGGAGGTGGCCATATCATATTGAGGAGAACATTAATGTTTGTTCCAAAATTCACAGTAATCAACTGACACTTATTTTTGGAATTTCTTAAAAGTCAAAATATCAGTCCTCCGGTCTCAGTCCTAGTGAAAGCTCATTAAAATTGTCCTCTGAGAACCATGAAGGCACCTAAATGCATGCCAGTCTCTTCAGTAGTTCATGAGATATTTCTGAACCAAAGTGGCTGATAGAGACACATAGCTAACATAACAGTTATTAACTTCAGTGTCTGATATGTGTACTCTTTTTGTTGATATATACCTTTGATTGTCACCTGGACCTCTGTGCTGGCGGAAAACCTCTCGATGTCTTTCACCCTGGACCAAGCACTGCAATAATAACTTCCAGCATACTCTGGAGACACCCTTTCCATCAGCAGCTTGTTTCCCATTAGGTGGAAGGGGGTAGAAGTCGAAGATGTTATTTCCTTTCTGTTGAAAAACCAGCTGTAGGAAAGGTGGGATCCCCTTTCGACTTCACAGCTCAGGACCATGCGTGACCCCTCGTATGCAACTGGGGGGGAGGGCTCAGAGGTCACTCTGGTACATGAAGGTGGAACTGGAAATCAGAGAATAAAAGATGGTTGGTGAAGAAAGGAGAAAGTCAGTTGAGTAAGATTTATAAATGACCCAGCATCTGGTACTCACTGACTACACTCAGCTTGATGCTGTTGCTGATTCCTGTGGTTCCTCCAGATGTGGCCTTGCAGTGGTATGACCCTTCTGATGTTTCCATTACTTTGATGGGGAATGATGCAGACTGGCCCCCTTGGAGATCTTTATCCCGGGCAATTAGGACACCACCATCTGTCATCAGCTCGTAAATGACTGGCGGGGAGGCATCAGGTGCAATACAACGGAAAACCACCCTTGGGCCACTGAAGGCCATGTCAGGACCAGTCAGCACTGGGCGAAAAGAGCTTGAGTCACCTAAAGAAGGAAATTAAACAACTGTGCATGGAAGCCTGAAACTATAAAAAAAACTTTAAATATTACATGCAGGAATAACCACCAGTTTATTTCGTTACATTGAGCACTGGTCGTTCTATGTTACTACCCTCACCTATGGCCATAAACTGTGTGTAGTGACTGAAAGAATAAGATTGTGGACAGAAACTTGTAGAAATGAGGTTCCGAAGACAGGTGTCTGGGCTCAGCCATAGAGACAAGGTGAGGAGCTCCATGACTCATTTACTCAGAGTAAAGCTGCTACTCCACATTGACAAGGAGCCACTGAGGTAAGCGGCTTCGAACATATCTAACCGAGTAGAGCGTCGCAGGCAGACCCAGGATGCACTGGAGAGATTATCTTTCAGCTGGCTTGGGAATGTCTGTGTGCACCACCTCTAATACCATGGTCTTTAAGTAACAATACTGTTAACCTTCACCACAATACACTTCCAAAAAATAAAGCACCTTGTTGCACCTTTAGTAGTACAACGGCTTGTAACTAGAGCAGTATCATCTAAGGTGCTACTGCTGTACTCTTGTGACTTGCAGTGTTGGGTGTAAAGCATTACTTTGTAACATGTTCCTTTTGTAATGCATAATGTAATGCTTTAGCTACTGTACTAAATTCAGTAATCACATTACAGTTACAGTTATGTTGTTACTTGCATTACAAAGGATCTTCAGTTATCACAATGGGCAGAGAGACAGAAAAAAAATCATCAAATGTGTCTTTTTTCCCCTCACTTTACAATCAGCTGACTACAGTTTGTGTGCAGGGAGGAGGAAAATGGTATACAACTTTTGAGGAGTGGACATGTGAACATTTCTTTTACTTTATGTTACTTTTATGATGGTAAAGTGCAAACTGCATCCAGGACAGAAACTAATCTGCAGCTGGTAACAGGACATTGGTTCTTTGCAAGCACCTGCACAGACAGCACGCTAACACAAAGCTAGTGAAGAACCCAGAGTGATGTTAAAGCTGAGTGTTTGCCAACCACACCTGAGCAGCCAGAGCCTGATCTCCAACAGGTAACAAAAGCAATGATGCGCAGTCAGACTTGTAGCATTGTAGTTTCCATTTCTACCCATACATGTTTTCTTCTACAGGAGAATCGGTGTGGCAATAGCTGTGAAGTCTCTTGGGGCTGATTTTCAACTTTGCCTTGTGTTCACACACTTAAAGAAAGATTTTGTGTGTGTTTGATGGTAGGGTCAGAAATTGATGTAAACAACATGAAAGCATGGATCCATCCTGCCTTGTATCAACAGTTCAGGCTGGTGGTGGTGGTGTAATGGTGTGGGGAATATTTTCTTGGCACACTTTGGGCCTCTTAGCACCAACTAAGTATTGTTTTTACACCGCAGCCTACCTGAGTATTGTTGCTGACCATGTCCATCCTTTTATGACCACAAAGCTCAAATCATCTCAAACTGGTTTCATGAACATGACAATGAGTTCACTGTACTCAAATGGCCTCCACAATCACCAGATCTCAATCCAATAGAGCACCTTTGGGATGTGGTGGAACAGGAGATTTGCATCATGGATGTGTGGCCGACAAAGTTGCAGCAACTCTGTGATGCTATCATGTCAATATGGACCAAAATTTCTGAGGAATGTTTCCAGCACCTTGTTGACATGAAGAATTGAGACAGTACTGAAGACAAAAAGGGGTTTGACCCAGTTCCATCTAAGTGTACCTAATAAAATGGTCAGTGATTGTATATGACAAAGATTTTTAAACCATTTTGGAGTAAGGGAAAAGAAATGCAGTGAGCAGTGTAACAAATTATGTAATGCATTACATAAAAAATTAAAAAGTGATGTGTAATACATTACTTTTTTTTTAGTAATGACCCTACCACTGGTGATTTATACCTTACGGAGACCAGTCTTAAACCTCTGTTGGCAATTTTGTATTTTAATATAATGGCACTTTTAAGAAAAGATGCCAAATTAGGTACAGGGCACTCATTAATCAATATTACTTTATAAACTTGGAAATTGATTAGCATTTGCAGAATGTTTTTCCTAGTCTTACTGACAACTGGCTCACATCTGCATCTGCAGGCAGCAGACACAGGGAGAACAAAGGCACGTTTGAACCCAGAACTTTTATGTATGCTACGAAGCAGCAGTGCTAACCACTGCACCACTGTGCTGCAGATCTATTGATCTATCTATCTATCTATATGATTATGATGCATTGTACTGAGTGTAGATTAATGAGAAAAAAATGAATTTAAACGATTGCAGCAACAGGCTGCAACATAACAAAACTGAAAAAGGTGAAGGGGTCTGTATATATATATATACACCTGCCTGGGAACATATGCACATTGTTGGCTCTCAAAAAACTATACATAGTTACCTTTAGGTTCAACAGTTAGCCCTAGGAGGTACATTCATGTAGACTGTAAGCGTAGGGATAGAAGTGGATTATTACTGTATCCTTGTATATAATATATATAAGGAAGCAAATATCTGAAAAGTTGGAAACCAGAAAGGAGAAATGCAAGATCTCTGCCAGCTTAGGGCCATATCTTAAGCACACTTACTTATTTTGATGAGGAAACTTGCTGCAGCTGGAAAAACAACATCACATAGCATTAAAAAATTTTACTCCCTAAATAATATATTTTGCTAATTTTAAATAAAATCAACCAACTCACCCAAAAGTGGCAAAAAATTAAGAGTCTGACGGTTCTCCATAACCCTGTTACTTATGAACCTTTGGCATGGTTTCTTCAACTTGCCAAGGCTAAGGGTGTTACACATATGTTGCAAGTAGATAACATATTGGACTGCATGTTTGGCTTCATTTTAAGGATCTGTGTGATGTGAAATGCAAATGCAAAAACACATGCAAAAACACAAGCACAAAGATTTTAATCACACTGGAGATTTTAAACACACTTGAGAAAAACATTCATAGTGACTTAAAGACAAAGTCACATTTCAAACATATTTTGTCTAAGCTATGAGTATATGTGCATACATTCTTTATTTACAACAAAGTATATCCATAACTTACATGAATCCACACTACATCCAAAGAGTAAAAAAGAAACAAAAAAACAACTGCTTGCTTTTGATGGATAGTTTACACATTTTTGATGAACATATACCTTTTGATTGCAGTTAAAGTACTTGTAAGCCCTGATATAAATTATTTTCATTCCCATTGGATTAAATTTGAACAACATAAAAATATAAGACGCATACATGCCAGATTTGAGCAAAAGTGCTCATTTCCATCCATAGTCCCCGGACAGGTGACATTACACAGATATACAGCAAAACAGGCATAAAAAACACCAATAAAAATACATCATACCAAGTTAAAAACAATCACACACCTAGTTTGAGTTAAATTTCTTCACATGACTTAAAAATATTGATAATACAACAAATACACATTTCTTTATGTTACCTAAACTCAATATTTATTAGTCTCTGTATATTTGTAATTGAAACGTAAGCAATGTTAACAGTGATCTGCATCACCTTTCTATTGCAAAAATTGAACAAAGACAGTGTGAAGCTCACTTTAAAGATCTGTGTTAACACAGTGACAGTCATCAACAGAACAACTCACTTCACTCATGGTATTAGGTACTTTCAAGTGCTCCTATATTTCCCAAGGGAATGATTTGGCACAGATTTTACACCAGATGCCCTTCCTGCCCTTTCATTTATCCAGGCTTGGGACCAGCACTAGGAGCAGACTAGCTTGTGATCCCCTGAGGCTAGGTTTGTGTCTCCTCCTGGAACTGAACTGAAGGTCTCTTACCTGCAAGGCAAACATGTTAACCACTACACCACAGAGCCTCTACATCACTCATGGTGTTACAGCTCTGCTAATCTGAAGGTAAATGATGCACACCCTGAGCAATTTAACAATAAATATAAAATTTAAAAACAGCAACAATTTAGTATGACATAACATGCCTAATAATGTAGCTAACATCTGTAAACTCTGCCACTGTAAACCTGGAACTTTACAGACACGCCCATTCAGGACACCTTGATATTAACGGACAAGTGCAGCCTGTAGCAGACAAATTTTGCTTTTACTCTCCTGTCTGTTTTTGATCTTAGTCAGTACAGTCTATAATTACATGCATAATACTCTCTTCAGCCTGAAAGGACTCACATGGGTACTTTTCTATTATCCCTCTCCACACACACTCACATACTGACATCAGACACATGCACAAACTTCCAAACAATAGAAGTATAGTAAAATAATACTTTTAAGTAATTCATATCTAATCTACAAAACATTTACAGTATTACTGAGTTTAATTATCTTAAAAGGAAGAAAATTTCACAGTTAATGAAAATATTTAAAGTTTTGAAATAACTTAATCTGCTTAAGCGTTTGGGTTTACAGTGCAGTATAACACTCATAAGGACATAAAAAAGAAGAAAGGGGAAATAGCTCTGTTTATTATCTCTTATAAAGCTCTTTGACTCTTAATTTTGGCCACCTGAGGCCTCCACCCAGCTGCCATCAGCCAGAGCAATATTTCAGTTTAAGAGGAGGTCTGTGGATAGAAAGGTCACTTTTAAAAAACACAGAGAGTGTTTTTTAAAAGTGTGGCATCCTCTTCTATGAGAAGTGGCATCCTCTTCTATGACTGCAGAAAGCACTCAGTGTGGTTTATTTCGATGTTTCAGCATCGTGGCATGCTGCTTGACCAGGAAACGTTTATCTGAGCTGCTCTGTGAGGGAAACACATTAAAAATTTATAGACACAACATCCACACATTGAACATAAATACATAACACTATCAGATCCCAGTATGTATGATTCTGTTATAGGACCCAAATAATCTGGGTGTTGTGTAACTTTGCACACGTGCAATAGAAGAAAGCTTTTTAAACCTTATTTTGAAGCGTTTTAAAGTCAGATTCTATGCATGTAGTTTTTATGTCCCCGTGACCACTGAAATAAAGTTATGGCTCTCTACCCATTCACTTATTTAGGAGCTTCAAAGTAACTGCCCAGAAGCATATCTCCTTCCACTTAGCAGCCAATATGGTGGAGGGAGTGGAAGTGGAAGGAGTTTGGACATGTGCTTACCATAACCAGCATGTCTTTGAGTCTCTCAATGGCCTTGTGATTGGCTCGTCTCCGTGACACATACGAGGTTAAGATTATGCTGAGGAAATAAAATGGAACAAGTGTGTTGAAACAGTCTTAAAGGAGGGTGAACTGGACAATGTATCATGCTGCAAATACAGATCTGACATTGTAGTTGGCACACTGTCATTTGCATACTTACATCTCTGCTAGTATGAGCGGCAGGGCGAAGGCCTCAGAAGTCAGGTAGCGGATGGTGGTCTGGGCTGGGCTGGGGAGACTTTTCACACACACTCCAGTCACATTCAACAAAGTTTCTCCATTTGCAAATGGACCACAAGAGGACCTGGAGATGGAAGAGGAGCAACAAATGAGAGAAATGAGCAGTGGATAAAAATAAAATATAAATATGAGCTTTATTTCTAGTGCTAAAAGGTTTCACATTAAAAATTAAACAATTAAAGGAAGAAGTAGTGTATGTGGACAGTTTTGGAGTTACAGTGAAGACCATACATATTTTTGTTCAGTGTGCTTTGTAGCGGATAGTGGTTGAAGCCCAGTGTCGCTGCACACATGAAGAGACCAAGCAGTAACATGAAGTGGAATAAAACTGAGGAACTGGAACCTCGAAACATCCGCTGCTCTGGCACACAGCACCGCAGGACGCTGAACTGAAGACACAAAGAAAAGGTTCAGTCACTGTTTATACTAAAACCAGACTTCTCTATTGCATTCAGTGTAGTCACTGTGTACTTCAGTTATTTTAGTCTCAATGAGTAATTTTGATTTTTGGTTTTCCTGTTTGATGATCTTTGCTTACTTGATGACAGTCTCAGGTTTTGTTTGCCTGCCATCCTGCCTGTAATCTTGTGTTTTTAATTCTGCCAAAGATGTTGTTTTTTTTTTTTTTTTATTTTTTTGTGTTTTTTTGTTTCTG
>VUQI01025055.1:89271-99569 GCA_015106735.1 Paratilapia polleni | reverse complement strand
CATCTGAACAAACTGCAAGACTTCTGGAACAATGTGCTTTGGACAGACGAGACCAAAGTGGAGATGTTTGGAGAAAACCAAACTCAGCATTTCAGCACAAACACCTCATACC
Source organism: Paratilapia polleni (assembly GCA_015106735.1). Lineage (NCBI taxonomy): Eukaryota > Metazoa > Chordata > Actinopteri > Cichliformes > Cichlidae > Paratilapia > Paratilapia polleni. The sequence goes on along the minus strand of VUQI01025055.1, from coordinate 99,457 downwards.
AACTGTCAGCACAGTGGTGGAAAGGTGATGATTTAGGCTTGTTTTGCAGCCACAGGACCTGGGCACCTTGCAGTCATTGAATCGTACATGAATGCCTTTGTATACCAAAGTATTCTAGAGTCAAATGTGATGCCATCTGTCCAATAGTTAAATCTTGGCCGAAATTAGGTCATGAAACAGGAGAATGATCCCAAGCACAGCAGCAAATCTACAACAGAATGGCTGAAAAAGAAAAGAATCAAGGTGTTGCAATGGCCCAGTCAAAGTCCAGACCTCAGCCTGATTGAAATGCTGTGGTGGGACCTTCAGAGAGCTGTGCATAAATGAATGCCCCCAAACCTCATTGAGACTGGTAAAGTCATAAAGAAAACAATTACTTCAAGTTATTGCTGCTAAAGGTGGTTCTACAAGCTATTGAATCATGGAGTGTGCTTCGTTTTTCACACACTGCTTCTGTATTTCGGTTTAGTTTTTTTTTTAATAACACTATGTAACAGAATTTTTTTTTCTTGTTTATGTGTATCAAGTGTTATATTCTGATTGCATATGCCTCAATGACAGAGAAAATATATTTTTCTTTTCAAGCTTTGATTTTGACCTTTGTGCAATAAATTTTTAATTAAATTTACAAATGTCATTGTCCTGGCCACAAAAGCAAAATCTAAAAAGGAAAATATATATTTTCTCAACCTTTGAGACATAAGCAATCAGGACATAACACTTGATATACAGAAACAAAAAGTGTTTTGCATAGTGTAATTAATGACACAGTGGAAAATGTCATGTGTTGTTGTTCATCTGAGGATGTATTTACCTAATTTTAAGACCTAAGGAGCAGATGTTTTTTTTATGTACTGATATGTAAAATCTCAGAACTGAAAAAGGGTGTATTTCCATTTTCACATGACTATATTTGACAGAACATTTTGCATCAGTTAAAACAGTGCATAATGAAAAAATTATACTTTAACGGCAACTGTATGAGTGTGCATTGAAAACATGTTATCCCTGTCAAGTGAAGTTCATTCATAGGTAATAGACACTCTGGAGTCAGCTCTGGAATGGAGAGTCACTTTTCTCTGACCCCTCTGGCCACCAGAAGAACCGTTATCGACAAATATGTCTGTCACCTCAGTGGACCCTGCTGAAATCTGTAAAATGAGCTGAGGGAGAGCTTGCTCCGAATTTAAAATGTCTGCCTGTGTTTACACTGAAAATAACCAACTTTTGGAAAATAGCAAACCCAAAGTGGCAGTCGTGCATCAAAATTTCCCCATTTGTTCACAGCTGCATTAAGCATGCAAATATGTAATTAGCTAGTGTATCAGATGCTTAATAATTTCAGAAAGTCATGTCATTTTTTTCATTTTCAATACTATCAGAGTTGTTGGTTGTTGTTTTGTTTTGTTTTGTTTTTTTCTTTGTTTCTTTTTGTTTTTTCATAAATGCCTCAGACAAACTAAAGTTGAAGGACATGTGCTTTTTGTCTTGGTGCTATGGCAACACAGTCTTGCATCTATTGTGGAAATGGTGAGAAGGAAGCCCATGAGTTAATTCTCCAGTGAGACCACTAACTGAAAGTAGTTTCAGTTAGTAGCATTTTGTAGGTACATATTCATTCTGATTCAGTCAGAAGCAAGTGTAAGGATGGGATTTTGCAGCCGGAAACGCTAACATGTGGTTTTCCCCTTTTTCTTACTGTATATAAGAAAGAAACTAGGGGTAAATCTCTTCATACTTTCACTCACTGTTATGTGGGTGCCATCTGCTGGATATTTATGTGCAAAAAGACAACTGTCCCTAACCTTAACCTACCACTAGGAGGACACTGCACTACTGCATACTGTAATACCCTGCAGTGTTTTGAACATGCTTTCCTGATTAAGTCTTGTATTTTGTTCTTGTTATCTTAGAGATAAAGCCATTCATACTCTAACAGTATCACAAGTTATCAGAGATGATAGATCAGTCACACAGGCTTCCGGCCTCTGTCCTGTATTACCCTGCAATAACTGCTCCCTTTATCAAAGACAGAAAGTACAATAACCCCTCACAGGTATGGATAAGAAACCCGAAAGTCATAACATAATTAATAAGTGTTCAACTTGATAGGTGGAGCATTTCACAAATTATATAAATGAATCCCTGGGTAAAATCATCAGCCTTAACAGAATATTAAAGCAGTCATTGTAATGCTGCAGTTGATGAAGGGCATTCAGTCAAGTGTGATTCAGTTGAACTGTTATTATCCTCCATAAAAGAGAATATTAAAACATCTTTGATCATCTTTCATCTATTCACTAGCTGAGTGAGTCATTTACATAATTTAAACTAATCCAACAATCAAAATGCCCATCCACAAAAAAAAAAAGAAAAAAAGAAAAAACAAGTACTGCAATCAACAATTTGATGTAAAACAAAACCCGTTGCAATGCCATTTGTCTGTGGGTTTTATTGGAGAATATTTTTCAGGCTTTGTGCAACATCCTTAAAATGTGTTCAATCGAAAATCTGTTCACCCTTTTAATAAAAAGCAGTGCCAGGATTCAAGGCCAAGGAAGCCATTTCAAACAAAAGAAAAGCATATGCTTACAATGAATAAAGGCTTCAGCTCTGACAAGAGCAGGCCACGCCATCAAGGACATTTTCAGGACAGTTATATGAGACATGCTGTTCACATCTCCAGCCTATCCCGTGACTTTCACAATCACATGAGTGAGTGGTATGAGTAGTGTAGTCAAACAGTGACATCAAGGTTTTGAACTATGAAACATCAGGAGGCCAGACCCTCTGAACTACATTTTCTGCTTTGGCTCTTAACTTTTTACACTGATTTAAAAAAAAAAAAAAATCACAAATAAAAACATATTATTTGTTTAACTAATTTGCAGCTCTTTTACAGCTAGTAGTAGTTGTAGTGCTTGTAGTCGTAGTGCTCAAATTTATAAACACTTGTCACTATGGTAATATGACGCTGGTTTTTCTGTAAACAAAAAGGGGTCAAGAGGAAATCATCTGAGAACAGTAAACAAGGTGAGCTAAAATTTTAACTTTAACATTTTTTTCCCACACTAATCCTCTTTGGCACCGGGTGTTCAGTACTTCCCCTGATATGAGGCCACTACAGATTGTTAAACATTAAGCTTTAGCCAGAGACAGCTCAAGGAGAGGCTGCTTCAGGTAAAGGTGGCATGATCGAAAGCAAGTCTTTAAAAGGTGGTGTTTAAGAAAAATGCCTGTCTTAACATGACATGTTATTGAACCTGCTAATCTGCTTCAACAGAGGACTGTGCTTTAAATAGAATTGCACTTTTGTATTAATTGTGCACAGTTAATAGATAGATTTATATGCTTTTGGCAGAGAACTGACCTTTAAATGTTATTGTTCAGCCAGCAGTTGTTGGAATAGCTTAGCACAAAACAGAATGGAAAGCAGTTAGCCAAGCTCAATTTGAAAAGTAGCTTACCCATGGAAAAACCCACTCAAAATTATAATCCGGTGTTTATTCAGTACAAAAGCTAAGGTGAGAAAACAACAGGTGATAGTTTTACAATGGTAAAGTTTGTACAATAAATAATCTCCAGTTCTTAGAATTTTATACACTCACTGGCCACTTTATTAAGTACACCTTGCTAGTACTGGGTTGGACCCCCTTTTGCCTTCAGAACTGCCTTAATTCATCATGGCACAGATTCAACAAGGTGCTGGAAACATTCCTCAGAGATTTTAGTCCATATTGACATGAAAGCCTCACACAGCTGCTGCAGATTTGTGGGCTGCACATCCATGATGTAAATCTCCTGTTCCACCACATCCCAGTGGACATGGTCATGGTCAGCAACAATACTCAGGTAGGCTGTGGAGTTTAAACAATGCTCACTTGGTACTAAGGTGCCCAAAGCGTGCCAAGAAAATATCCCCCACACCATTACACTACCACCAACAGCTGACACAAGGCAGGATGGATCCATGCTTTCATGTTATTTACTGACGCTACCATCTGAATGTCGCAGCAGAAACTAAGACTCATCAGACCAGGCAACGTTTTCCCAATCTTCTATTGTCCAATTTTGTCAGCCCATGCAAACTGTAGCCTCATTTTTATGCTCTTAGCTGACCTAAATGTGCCTAAATGTGATTGGTTGATTTTGAACAGTTGAACTGGTATATCTAATGAAGTGGCCGGTGAGTGTATACGGACGAAAGAAACAATATATAAACGAATGTGTTAATTAGTGAACAGTAAATAGGTGTTTCTGTACATGTGTGTGCTTTCAACATTTTTAAACTGAAAGTGTTTATATTATGCTAATGGATAGTAAAGTCACTTATACGAAACATCAGTTGGTTGAGCAGGTATGAATATGATTCTTTGTGTAGTGATTGGGAGTGATTTCACAGCTCACTGAGTTTTATTATAGGTAAGTGTGGTGCACAGATATATACAGTATGTGAGTATGGTTGTGGCTTACAAAATGGGATAATAAACATGATACATAATTACAAAACATGCTATTTTTCATTGGAAAAATGTGAATGAAAATCCCGTCTGAATTATGACACACAGATCACATAACAAACATTAAACAGGAATCTATAAATAATGAATAACTTAAAAGAGATGCAAAAATAAAAGGCCTGCATGGAAACATAAAATAAACATGTTATTGTCAATGAAGGAAAGCGCCCTTTGCTTGGTCTCTGCTACACATGCAGGGAGTGCAGAAAATACCAGTCTTATCTAAGGGAGACATTTCAACCAGTTTTATGAGCTATTTATCAGCTATTAGTCACACATATTTCACTAACATCAGTTCTCATTGTGAGCTGTCCTATTATTCACTGTCTGTGAAGCAACTAGAGGATTTGTTTGCATGTGACATCATGACTACATTTAGGTAAACTCACTCTACTACTCGTGTATCACTCTTTCTCTCTCTCAAATATATACAAATGAACCAACTGAGGGAGCGGCTGTGATTGGTCAAGAATGACATCTGAGTAGACAGCCGGGAGTCATTTAGGGTGCTCATTGGCTGTTGGAACTGTGCTGTTCGTGACTCTTCTAGTGTAGCTGGTTTGAATAGAGCTTTTATGTAAACATGCTACATATACAGCTACAGGGGGAGGGGCAGTACCCCAAACACCTGTGCTGTCATCTAAAGCAGTCCGATACAAGAGCCCTGCATCAAAACAATATCTTTATAAAGCTTACACTGTTCAATTTCTGCCAGACAGGCATTAATTCAACATTGAGGTTGTTATCTGTTTACCAGACTGCACAAAAATCATAAAGCATTTCAAAATACAACCACTGTCCCCACTGCAGAAGGAGTACTTACCATCACTGTGCAATTTCCTTTAAAGAAAGATAAAAAAAAAATGATTAGAAGGTCAGTGGCAGTAACAAATGATAAGAGGAGTGGCTCAACAAACAAACAGGGAAGGCTATCTAATGCACTGCAAAAGATTTTTTGAACGGCAGAAATAAGAATGAATCAACATTTGCCTTTAAACAGCACTTGTTTTCCTCAGTAGATTTGAGCACAATTTTCATGGTACTTGGCAGGTAAGTTGTTCCAGACATCTTGGAGAAATGGCCACATCTTCTGTGGATTTAAGATGACCCAGTGTCCCAGACTGGCTCCGTGATGTTGAGATTAGCGCTCTGCATTTTATTTTGCTGTAGGACTCCTTGTTCTCCTTGTCACTGAAGATAGTTCTTGATGGCTGTGGCTGTATGCTTGTCGCTGTCATGATGTAGATCAAATTTGGGAAGATGGTTAAAAATTTTAACATATTAAGTGCCTAAAAGTTTTACATAGTATTGTAGCAACATAAACCAATAGTTTGAGTAAGATGAGAGGCTCAGTGCCAGTTTCACATCTATCGAAGGCTATGCACACCATTAAGATGGCAAGTGGGGGAAAACAGCGAGCATGGCTAGTTCTGAGGTATCAATTTTATTTTATTTTTTTAAATCCCTTCAATAACAACAATTCAGTAGATCCAGGATAGCTGTTTCCCTCTGTTTCCAGTGTTTATGCTTAGCTAAACAAAGTGGTTGCTGGCTCCAGCTACATATTTACCATACAGACATGAGAGTGGTATCCATCTTCCTTTTTAACTTTTGGCAAGAAAAGTGAATGAGCGTATTCCCCAGAATATCAAACTACTCCTCTAAACAACCACATTACATTAGAGTCACCATCTCCGAAATAGAAAAATTTTTATTCACTGAATAGCACGGGTTGTGTTTTCGGCTTGCGGTTCTGAATCTGGATTTGTTTATAAAACCCAACATATTCTCTCTGTTTTGGCATAATACTCACAGAAAATAAACACAGTGTAGTGGAAAGTGTGTAGGATCTGGCTATGAGCTGAGCACTAAAGAACAAAGGGGTGAGTTAGAATCCTGGTGCCACGCCCTCAGGCTGTAGAGTCAGGGCCTTTATGGCAACCTTTTAAGATGGTTTATACAGTCTATAACCCAGAATCCCCTTTTCATCTTCCATGGCACAGTGAGAGAGTTCGCCACTGAAAAGGTAAAGGGTATCTAGAAGAGTATTCACAATGCACTGAAGCAGTGTTAGTGGAGAAAAAAAGAAGATAGAGTTGGAGAATTCTTAAAGAAACTGTGGATTAATCTTCCAGTAAAAATGGGTGGATGCCACAGTCACCTTAGTGAAAATATTATTGATTTATTAATGACTTAAAAGTGTTTTGAAGGATATCCAAATGTGTGCCTTAGCACTCATGAAATGCAAAGATTTTTGACACCTGAGCAACCAGGAGTAAATAGGATGAAGCTGAAACTGTTTTCGTCTTAATCCACTATCTGAGAGGGTGGATTATGATGTTTCCTTTCATAATTTCACACAGGATTGAGGAAAAAATTGTCAAGCTTGAGTTTGATAGATCAATTTGCCAGCTGTTCCAGCAGCCCTCTCCTTTAGCTATAATAAAATCCCTCCCAGTCTAACGGCATAATCTATGACACGCTTGATCTGCTATTCATTTGAAGTGTCGTGGCATCCTGCTTTATCTTCTAATGTGGCAAAGACCTCCTCTACATCAGCGCCAACACTGTTGGTTGCTAGGAGCTATTTGCTATATGCCGAGTCATTTTCACGGTTATTATGGCCTTGCCTTAGCTAACATAGGACTTGTGATTCCACCCTTCAAATTAATGCACATGTTACTGTCACTAGAAGCACTGAAAGCAATCTAAAATCCCACAGCATCTCTCTATTATTCATTTAAAAATTACTTTTTACTTTTTCATTAAGATATTTCATGTGTTTTCTTGTGTCGAAGTCATCTCAGGTCACACGTATCCAACACTACATTTTTTTTGTCTAGTAGATTAACACATACGTAACACATACAGGCTCAGCCAAAGACACATATTTACACACTGACACCCCACACACTCACTGCTGTAGGCTTTTATCCTCAGGCACCTGGATAGCTAAGAATTACACAGAAAGAAACTTATTCATTTGGGGAATATACACATACTCCTTCCCTGAGACAACCTTTTGTCCTGAGGCAGAGAAGAATACTATTGTTGGATTACTGGGGTGGTGTGTTAGTTTGGGGGCCTTGGGGAGCTCCCTGTAGGTGCACCCTTCTCTTTTTGACCTCCTTCCCCCCCCTCTTTATGAAACTGTGAGGCTCAGGCGATTTATCTGCATTAACCACATGGACCACTGAATTTAGGATAAAGTAAATATGACTGATGACATTATCTATGGGCTGCAGCAAAGCGGAAGTCTCCGAATGTCATTCTAAGGAGTGCAAAAGTGTGTTTGTGAAGAGGAATGAGTGAGGATCTGTGAAATGATGTCTAAGTGTCTTTTAAGAAAGCTGTGAAATGAGTGGGAAAGAAAAAGAAACCTGTTCTGTTTTTTTTTTTTTTTTAAAAAGTCTTTTTTGACATTTCTTATCCTATATGACATGCTGTATTTGTACAAGCCTTCTGCATATATCAACACCACTCTAAACCCTCAGAAATGAAACCAGGGAGACAAACTTTTCAAGCCTCAATATACTTTCATACTTCATGCTTTTTTGCTAAAAAAAAAAAAAATAATACAAACAGCTCCAGTAGAGTGCAGCTGTGACATATATATTTACCCATTCAGTTATCAGACCCATTTTAGAAATGGTTTTTCTCATTCTATTCAATGAAAGCAATTTAAAGTCAATCACTCTGAATGTGCAGTCTGGACTTTATCATCCATAAGTACACAGTTAAAACTATCATTTAAAGACTCATTCTCAAGCTGCTGTAGTGGGAATGAAAAGGCTGCTTTATTTTTTAAATTGTGCAATGACATGGTTCAGGCACAGAGTAAGAAACTTCTCCGTCACTACATTTTCCATCACTTCAGGTAGAACAGCGCAATCTTACTTGTCACTACAGAGGCTGTACTTAGACACGGTTAGCCTGTTAGCAAGCTAATTTTTACATTTTATCACTAAACATAAAATACTGCTGCTGGGGAACCATCAGTGGTCATATAATTTATCCTGAGCGGCGCATGAATGTCTGTATGTTTGGGGAAATCTAACTAGGGCATGATTAGACATATCACTAAAAAACAAACAAACAAACAAACAAAAAAAACAAATGGGAATCTGGGTGCATGTGGTTCATTAAAATCCAAAATACTGCAATGGGAGAACTGGTGTGAACTATAAAGAAAGATCATATGCCTCCCTTATTGGCATCTCATTAGTGGGTCCCTGTAAAACCCAGAATAGACTTTTAAATCCTGCTAGTCACATGCAAAGGTCTTAATCACCAAACTCGATCATCTTTTAAAGATCTCATAGTACCACATTATCCCAACAGAGCACTTTGCTTTCAGAGTGCAGGCTTACTTGTCTTTCCTATATGTTTCTAAGAGTAGAATGGGAGCCTATCGGGATCCTATCCTGTGGAACCAGCTCCCAGTTTGGTTTCAGGAGACAGACACCTTAAGACTAGTCTTAAAACTTTCCTTTCTGATGAAGCTTATAGATAGGGCTGGATCAGGTTACCCTGAACTATACTTTAGGTATGCTGCTACGGGCTTATAATGGGTTGTGCTGCACACCTCTCCTTCTTTCTTCTCTTTTGCTTGTAATACATTAATGTGTCACTGTGTGTCTTCTGTCTTCTATAGGTTGTTTGTCATCTCGCTATAATATTCTTTTCTTTCTTCTCTTTCTTGCTTCTCATGGTCACCCTCCCTGAGCAGGATTCTCTGGGAGGTTTCTTCTGGTTTCTAACTACTCTTGCCAAGTGCTTGCTCAAAGGGAATCATTGGGGTTTCTGTTCACAAGGTACACTGCCTGGGGAAAAAAAAAGAAAAAAAAAAGTCTGGGAAAAAAAAAAAAGAAGTCACACGCTCTAATATTTCATCGGACCACCTTTAGCCTTGATGACGGCATGCATTCGCGGTGGTATAATTTCAATAAGTTTATGCAATATCACAACATTTATTTCGGTCCATATTTGCATTGATTTTTCAACAAGATCTTGAATTGATGATGGGAGAATCGGACCGCTGCGCAAAGTCTACTCCAGCACATTCTAAAGATTCTCGGTGGGGTTAAGGTCTGGACTCTGTGGTGGTCAATCCATATGTGAAAATGATGTCTCATGCTCCCTCAACCACTCTTTCACAGTTTGAAAGAGTGAATCCTGGAATTGTTATCCTAGAATATGCCCCTGCCATCAGAGAAGAAAAAAGTCCATTGTTGGAAAAATCTGGTCATTCAGTATATTCGGGTAGTCAGCTGACCTAATTTTATGGGCACATATACTGAACCTAGACCTGCCCAACTGAAGCAACTCCAGATCATAACACTGCCCCCACAGGCTTGTACGGTAGGCACTAGGCATGATGGGTGCATCACTTCACCCATCACTCAGAACAGGGTAAATCTGGACTCATCAGCCCACAGGACCTTTTCCCATTGCTCCAGAGTCCAATCTTTATGCTCCCCAGAAAACTGAAGCCTTCTGATAAGTGGTTTTCTTAAGGCTACACAGTTGTTTAGTCCCAATCCCTTGAGCTCTCTTTGCAAGTGTGTGGGTGGAAATAATCTTACTTTCACTATTATACATAGCTGTGAGTTCTGCTGTTGATTTTTTTTTTTTTTTTTTTTTTTTTTTTTTTTTTCCCCACATAT
>VUQI01025055.1:63049-76895 GCA_015106735.1 Paratilapia polleni | reverse complement strand
TAAAAAGAATTTAAATAAAAAAAAAAAATATTTAAAATAAAAAAAAAAAAAAAAAAACTAACACATTCATAACTTCATACATAATTTGTAGTACAACTTTATTTCATCCATTTCTCACCACAGTAGTCATCTTACAAGCCTTCAGATTTATCCTGTGACCCTCTGAAGGGAGGTTCACAAAAACACTGCTTTCACACTAATGCATCAGCATTTGCAATCTAAAAATTTAATGTAGCATATCAGCCGCTTTCACATTTGTACTTTCTTGATCCTTTTACTAACATGAAATCTGAATGCTGAACTTCTCCTCTAGCAGAAATTTCTGAAAAATTTCTGTCCTTACTGAACAGTGGTGGCCTGCCTTGCTTTGAGTGGTAAACTTCCTGTCTTGGGGAGCTCCTGTCATTTGCCTGTCACACACATTTAAAATCTGTCAGCTGCTGCTACATAGACAGTGTTTGTTTTATTTCACGCTGTGTCCCTGGTGCTAAATTGATGTCTGTTTCTTCCAGGCCAGGGTTAGTTAAAGTTAAATCTTAATTAGTTTGTTGTTAAAAAACTAAATGTAATATACTGAGTTGTAGTGTGGCAATGGATAAATGGATATCATGATCCATATATTCTGAAAAAGTAAACCGTGCAGCATAGTACCAGATTACATTGCTGTCTACCCAGTAGTGATGGCTTTTGTTACCACCAGATGACAGTATTTATCCTCTCAGCTTGTCTGGACAGGACATCTATAGACCCCTAGTGGAGCGACAAGGAACAGGAATGTCTTGAAGGGCCTAGTCTCTGTAGAGGTTTTCATAAATTCACCTGACTACTTTTATGGAAATGTAGAAAACATAAATCTTCAGAGGCTTTTAACAAAGCACAAATGGAGTGTTCTGATCTGAGAAAACAAGAACATACTGCACATGATTAAAGGCAATTAAAACGAATTAAAAATGTACACACATTTTCCCTAAAGCCTCTTAAAACTTTGGATTCAAAAAAGATAATTTATTAAACAGCAGAGGAATATTATCCTTGGAATATTTATCTCACAGTGCAGTGAGCGGGCAGAGTCACATGCATGATAGAAAAGGTCAATGAAATGGATTGAGTGTGGAGAAAATCATTGCACTTTTTTTTCTCTGCCAAAAGGTCTTCAGTGGCATTAATGTCCTGCTCTCTCTGAAATATAATGAAAGATTGTGTGTGTGCAAGTGTGTATAAGTGTGTGTGCGAGAGTCGTTTAGGTCTACTGAGTCTTCATTACACCAGAGCGGGGTCCACTCCTGTCCTCTGCCCTCGCTCATTGCCTCTCCCAGTGCCGGCCAGGAATAATGAATTACAGTGGATGCCATGGGGGGGCTGAGTGAGTGGCTCAGAAGTGGGCTCCATTTTAGCTCAAATTACCACTCAGATCCCATTCAAATGGCAGTCTCGGGCTGTTCTCTGCCTTCTCCGTGTATTCCTGTTTGAGGGTGAAATGATCCATTCACACCGGTTTTTTTTTTTTTTTGGGGGGGGGTTGCCCTTTAAGTGGCTGTGATTCTTTTTGGTGGCAATTCCTCCAGTGCTCTAGTTTAAATCACAGGAAAAACAAATAAAAGCATCTACATAAAAACAGACTGATACAGAATCATCTTTAGAAGTGTTCAGGTCATGTGAGATTTATCAGTTCAGTCAGCGTGCTCAGCCTTGTGTGCCATTCCTGTTGATTCCTCTTCTTCCACCGCAGGACAATAATAAAATGACAGCATAAACCTCAGGTGATGGCACATTATGCATGCCATCCAAACAAATCCTTCCCAGTGTAAATTAAACACACCCAGTGCATCCTAGCGCCCAGATCAGACTCTGTAAATCGACCAGGGTAATAATAATAACAGCTGAATAAAAGGTAATGGAATAAATCAAGGTGAGCATTTCCATTGCAAGATCTATCCTGGGAGGCAGACAACAAGAACTCACAAACAGAGAGAAGGCTAAAATTTACACCACAGGTCAATATCTATGTTCATTCCTTAGTTTTCTAAAAATAATAAAACAATTAAATATGAGGGGATTCTTTTTAAATGTGGATTCAAGATTCAAGAAGATTAGCTTTGCAGGCCTGGTTGTGGGCATTAGTTGTGTAAATGAAGCACATTTAAAATATTGAAAACAATGATTCAGTCATACTGTGCATCTTAAAAAATTAAAACCCTAACACCTGTGTGACTTTACAAAGATGATACCGTATATATTTAGGTACAACAATTTTTAGCAGTCTGCTTATGTCACCCATGTGTATATTGTCAAATAACAGGCTTAATTTGCATAGCAGTCATCTAAGACATGCTTGCAGCACTTAGGATGCATTAAAGGTCGATGTTTGTCATGTTTTAATTAGTCTTCATTAGTAAGCGTAAGCATAATTCTAGCAACACGAGTGCAGGCTATTCACTTCGCTCCGGAGAAATGCATAAAGTTGGCAAGCTAAAACCATCTGGGAAAGTTCTTGCGCCTGAAATGTCTTTTGACTAGCCCCTCTCCTGGTAGGTGACAAATTCACAACATATCTGTTACTGGGGGGTAAAAACAACTCAGGTGCACTGGGGGGGTGAAAGGGACTCTGTTGCACATGGCACTTCCAGGGAAGTCCAGAACTATTTTGGCGAGTTTAACGGTAAAGGGCGCGATGCCACACAAGGAGCCGGGTCAAATATCCGCGTATGACTGACCTCCCTCCACTATAATTAAAGTTGCTGGACGCAGGGACATAGCATAAATAGTTTCTCTCATTTAGAAAGAACCTCAGTCTGAAAAACGAAAGAAAAAAAAAACTTTATGGCAATGTAATTTAATCCCTTAATTTACCACTTGCACTAATTGTGTAACTTTAACATCTCTGCGAGGCGATATGATTACACCTGGCTTGTTGGTTTGGCATGTGTAACTGACCAGACACAAAATCTGGCTCGAGAGAACCTACTTTCAGCTTAAACTGAACTTGAATAAGATTTAGATTTTTTTTTTTTCTTTTTTACTTTACCATAATTTAACATGCGTTGTTGGGGAGATATGCAGCTGCAGAGATGTAAAGAATCTAGACTCAGTTCGTCGTCCTTTTGAAGAAAAGAGAAGAAAACTAAAAGATTGGGTTTTGGTGTGGTGATTCTTCCACTCACGCTGCAATATCAGATATTTAACGGCTTTTCCTGCAGGCGCGAACCTGTTCTCATAAACCAAATTAGTTTATAACGACACAGAACAAATATGAGTTGCAGCAAGTGCTTTCCACCTGTCTTTCTCCCACTTGTTCGTTCCTTCCCCGCGAAAGACAGGTGCACGAGGCATGCGGACAATCCAAAAGCCGTAAAGCTTCCTGGATGACCCGCACAGGACCCAGAAACTTTAGGCGCCACCGAGCTGAGCGGACTGAACATCAGGTACACACTGTGGCTGCTTTGGGTGATTTTTACATTACACTGGCCTTTCTCTGAGGTCTGTTTGGCGGCACATTTTCATTCATAAATGCCCCCTCTGGTCCCTCTCAAACTAAACCTGTCCACCCCCACCCCACCATAGCCTATTTGTTCTGTATGACTGAGAATGTAAACCCATTAACCTTACAGAAATAGCCACCACGTGCAGTTCATTCTTTGCTGTCCGAAGTAAGACGTCGCGACACGTGAAAGTCCTGCAGACCAGCTGCAAAACTACAGTACGAGAAGAGCACTGTGGGCCTGACACCAGTTGAGCGTCACGCAGATAACGGTACGCTTTATAGTGCCTACAGGATTACAGAGCGGCGCCTTACAAGCTTTTACACTCTGTGAAAAATATCCAGATGTTATTAAAGATGTGAGGACTTTTCATGACTTTTATAGTGTTATTTTCATACGAGAATATAAGTACAAAAACATACTACGGGGTACAAAGTGAGATAGAGCCAACTTGCGTGTGTCCTAAAGTTTTTTTCCACTTTAAAATCTTTTTAACCTTTCATGTCCATTATCATAGGTAACAAAATGAGGCACTCTGATTCAATAAAGGTGTCTCCGAGTTATTTCGAAATAGAAGGAAGACGGTGGACAGTGTTTTCTAAATGCACAAGTAAGTTTTGTTTTTTTCGTGTATCAGGGTGTAAGCGGTGTAAGGGAGGGTTTCTGTTAAAACTTCAATTCGTTTTGGTGTACTTTATGTCTTTGTTGTATTATTTCTAAAGTTTTATTTTTAGAGTTGGCTGGCCTGTTTGTTGCGTTTTGGTTGTCCTTAAATTTATATTTTAAAATCCAGTTTTTCTCCTTTAAACATTACAAAATGTAACATATCGACGTCTCATAGTCCTAATTATTGGTATTCTCCTCTCCCGTGAAAACAGCTTTGGGTCACAGTAAGCATACGTAGCCTTTTTTCCACTCAGAAAATAGTTAAATAGTTACAAAACCATCCACTGTGACACTGACTTGCAAGAGCAAGCCTTCTATTACTGTACCCCACACATACACCACAGCTACAAAAACTTTTCCCACTCTCTGTCTCTTGTGCGCAAAGAGAAAACTTAAAAGGAAAAAAAAGTTTTTTTCTTTCTAAAATGATGCAAATAAAGACTGCAGTGCTGTCGCTTCGTGTCTAAAAGAAAATATTTTTTTATATATTTTTTTTACATTTCACCAAAAATACAGTTACAAAAACTTAAAAACAATCAGTGCACATCAACTGGCATTATTCCTTGTATTAGGAAAACATTCAAGAGTTTGCGGATGGGAAGTCAGCTGCATTCAATTAGCTTTCATCTAATTTAGCTGAAGCCTTAATTGCGCTCAGGGTGGTGCGGTTGTTTGTGCTAAGCTCTGTAGAGTTCTGTGGAGAAATACGACCCGCCTCTTAAGAACAATCCAAATTCAAATGAGACTTATCTACGCCAGACTGATCAGACGGATTAAGAGTTATTAAAACCTATAAAGGGCTGAAACCAGAAGATTCAGCAGCCCCAAAGTCCGCTACGTGGCGACTCCAGAGGATTTCTCTGTAAACACAATCAAACCACGGAAAAAATTATATAGACATCATCTACATAGAGCCTGTGATGAATAAACAGTTGGGGAAATTATGTGCTGCCTTTTTCCGTGGAAAAAGAAAGAAGAAATTAAGCAAAGAGATTTAGAGAAACACTACCTCAGTTTTACTTTAAAATCCAACAATGCAAACTTGGAAAAAAAAAAAGATTGCCCAGTAAAATAGCAATAGCACAGCAGGCAGGCTATTACTACAATTATATCAATATCTTGATGCAAGATGCCAAAAAATGTGCCAATAGCATAAAATAGCTGCGTTTGTTTCTTATCCAAATTTCTCTTTTCTTTGAGTTCTGTGCTGTTCTGCTATATCTGAAGCACTGGGAAGACTGATTCTGGAAAATTTCGGAGGAAACAATGAAGAAATGGGTACAGGTGTCAAGTCCGTCCTCATAACCTAACAATTTATATTCCAATGAATCACATTTCTAAACTGATTGACTTTTTGTATTGTCGACTACATGCAGTTCGGCCACCTTCTAATCTGGTCTAATTCGGCTGCCATGCTCTTGGCCCATAATAAAAGAGGGGGCAGCGAGCTTCTAGGCCCGCAAAAACACAACGACAAAGAAAATCATACAGGATCATCAAATAGAAGAGATGTGCTTTTAGGTTTTGAAAGGCACAGGAAGCTGGAGGATTTGGTTAGACCCCTGCAATGGTGACAGAGCTAATATTAGAGACCCCCATTCATCTGGAGGGAGGGGTGGTGTGATGGAAGGGGGTGCATCTGCAGAGGTCCCACCGCCCTCTGATCTGTGAGCTGGCACACATCACGGCGTCCATTCACAAATCCTCCTTCTGCGCGTCACCTTTTGTAGTACTCCATAGTACTGTGCGCTGGTGACGTATAAGACAATCCTACCCAGAAAAATACAGAGCAAAAAAATAGGTTATAGGAACTCAAGGACAGGGCACATGCGCACAATGCATGCAATTGATTATAATAGTAGGAGGGGTATATGGCTGTATGTGTGTGTGTGTGTGTGTGCGCGCGCGCGCGTGAATTAGAGGGAGGGGGTATAGAGCTATAAGTGAGTATGAAATACACCTGGTTACTGTATGTATACGCTGCATGCAAAATATCCGAAAATGTGCATTCAAAAACATTAAATACTAACCCTTTCCAGCAAATGAGGAGATGCTCCAATGCCTTTTCCAGACACACACAAAAAGAGAGAAGAAAACGGAAGCATTCACTTATTTAGTAGAACCTGACAGACATGACAAGTACAATAATCAATGTTCCCTGCTTCTGTGAACAAGAACAGAATGCAATCATAAGAAATACCCATTTTATAGGCTATGTTTTAACCATAAGGCGGCACTCTGGATGTACACTTTAAGAAAAAAATAACCTGCTAAATGAATAATAGGTTGAGGCTATATTGGGGAAAATAAATCCTTAAAGCGGGAGCGATAATGTTTAAATCTCCATATCTTTGATTAGAGCTTTGACGGGCCTGCTGGTGGCTATTTGGAGGTTACCTGACAGGGTGTTATAGAGCAAATGACAGCAAATAATGTCCAGGAAATGAAAACATTTCACATGTTGTGTTCAACATGTGAAACGGTTGCAGGGGAGGTTTCTGACTCGCCAGAAAATGATTTAATTTTTTTTAAACAGCTTTCTCTGGCTGCACGGCTGTTGCTGTTTGACCACTGGACCTTGTTTTTGTGAAAATGTGAAAAGTCATCTCAAGCAAAAACTATACCTGCACGCTCCATATGCGTGAAGTATAGCCTGCGCTACAATGGCACGTTATAACTGCACCATGAGATTATACAGTTATTTAGATTTTACGGGATAATAGCACAAGAAAAAACAAAGTATGTCATTGTTCAGTGATGTACCCATTTCACTGCGTCTGGAAAGCCTGGGCCCAGACTTGGTGAGGCAGGAGACTGGTGAGCTACCATCGTTAAGACTTCCATTTAAAATCCACATTTTACAAATCAGTAACTAAAGGAAAAATGTGCATCCTGAAGAATATGCAGTGGCTCTACCAAATATCTGAAGCGACCAAAGAGCCGAAACAGAGAAAGCAAAACACCAATATTTTTTTGGTTGGCTGGTTTGGCATATAAGCATGCCAAAAGAGACAAACATGAATAAAAGACCATGCTAATAAAACATAGCTTTATATATGTCAATTAACGCCTGTCTATATTTTAAGATAACGTATTAATAATAGTATGGGGATATTCTAATAATTGAACGGTACAGTACTATTTTAACTCTTAATAAACCAGGTCAAACTGTCCTATAAAATACAATATTAGCAAAAACCAAAAAAAGTCGACCAGAAAGTCTCCTTCACATGTAACACCACAGAAAACGTCAGCAAGCAAAGCAATAACAGATAACAGGGAACTAAAACAGGACACGATCCTTTTGTCTTTTCATCAATGTTAATCAAAACAAGCCAATCCAAACTGAGCACACAATAGTGAATCAAACCCTCACAATGGTCGGGATTATGGGTTTGTACAGCAAAAATAAGCATATGTTCTAGATCTGAGTCAAATAAAACCCTGTTTTCGTCTAAAAATTGCATCAGGGTGAGATGACTTCCTTACGCTGCTTAGAAGCAGCATTGAAAATTTGCTCAAAGAGTCATTATTCCCAATCCGACTTTCAAACAAGTCTTTGTTTAAAAACGCCTTTACAGTATGGGCTAATGGAGTGATATTAATGGAAGCTCTTTCACTTTAAAGATAAATAATATTTTAGGGCTTGGATTCGTTTAAATGTGCAGTTTTGCAGTACACAAAGGCCCCTATTATAATTCAGAGTCTGAAATGGTGTCATTTCCTCCAGACATCCCTGTTTTGCTGTGAGGTTAGAGGCCAAGCCCAGGCGGTAGCGGCCTGTCTGTGAATCCATTGTCTGCTGCTTATTTAGCGCTCAACATTAATCTGCGCTTCCCCTCACAAGTGAGAAACAATCGCAGCGTGAGAGTGGCCTGTCTAATTACATCTTTCACTCCCAACTTTCACTGTTTGGATTGGGCTCTTTGTGTTTTGGGGAGATGTTAGACAGGTGTTGCTCACGTATGGGATAAAATATATTAAACAACAGCATTATCACAAAGCAAGAATTTCGTGTGAAATCAAATAAGCTTGAAGCATGTGACGCTGCACTTGGTAAATCTCTGTGAATATGAGTTGTACAGAGCCGTGGAAACACGAACTATTAACTACAAGAAAATATTTAGCAGTACCACTTTGCCGCTATTGCTTTGCAAAATGCACAAAACCTGTATT
Source organism: Paratilapia polleni (assembly GCA_015106735.1). NCBI lineage: Eukaryota > Metazoa > Chordata > Actinopteri > Cichliformes > Cichlidae > Paratilapia > Paratilapia polleni. The sequence continues at coordinate 68,574 of VUQI01025055.1, read as the reverse complement.
TTAACAAGTGGGGAAAAAAATCAAGAAGACGATGTCTCCCGCAGGACACAGCCTGGCTTAGACAAACCTGGTTAAATTACAGGGTTTAACGTGCCATAAATACAAATTAAAACAGTTTTGGACATTGCCCTCTCAGCCAACCTTCAGAGTTTCCAAAAACCAAAGCATGTGCACAGTTCAAACAAAATAAATACATTTATATCATAGCAAATGGCTTGTGATGTCCAAATAATAGCCTAATACAAGGAAATAGGTTATGTGTCCTGAATTAATTTTAAGAATCTAAGACGCATCATCCAGGAAAACTAGTGAATAAGACAATGTATCTTTCTACTAATAAAAATAAGGCAGTTGAATTGTTCAAAGACTCCTCACTCAGTCTCAGTCTTGCTGCTCCTCAGGTCATCTCCGATTCACTCTTTTTTGTGCACTTCTCCGGTTCAAACGCCAGAGGAAAACCGGCTGAGCCGTCCTCGCAAGCCGGTGGCGTCCTGGGAAGTGAACCGCAAACTTGGTGCTGGTCAGCAAAGTTACTCAAAGTTTTGTCTTTGGCGCGACTCTGTATCCCGAGCACCGCTCACAAAACAGTTTGTTTGCATCACTGATTTCTTTTAAAGGGATATAGACCCAGTTCTTGGTCGACCGCAGCGTCACGACAGGCGAACATGAGAACATCAAAAATACTGAACAGATCCCTGCGCGTTTGAAAGGAGACAGAGAAGACTCTTTGAGTGTCACGTTTTAGTTTTGATGCAATTTGTTGCCAGTTATGAGGCGACTGAAAGCAACATGACACATCCGACCACCCTGTAAATCAGTGATGAGTAAACAGGAATGTGTTGTTATTGTGGGGTAAAAGGCGTAAATGTTTGGAATTTAAATTGCATTTTCAAGAAAATACAGATACGTCACTTTTAGGTGAAAATATGAGCACGCAGACACCCAGCAAAACGGGTATCCGCCTTTAACCTTGGCCAGGGCGAACGGTTTTTAAGTCCAGTTGACCTTACGAGTGCTATAACAACGTTTAACAAAGATAAACTGTGATATATATACTCAACAAGTAGTTATTTTATTGTTGTTACATTTTCAGATGGCATTTTAAAACGTGCATCAAAGATTTTCTCATCACGCAACCCAGCACAGGTCAACATTGGTCCAGTGATCCCATTTTAAATAAAATTCTGTCTCATTTGCCTTCTTATGAGTAAATTATTACGTGTTATTGTGTTAAAATGAAACTGTATTTAATTGCGGGCAAGCGTAAAAGTGTCGAAAATTAAACTTTTAGTTGCAAAGATGTTATAGTGCATTAAAATATAGAGAAAATGTGCTACTGGTGTTATTGGGAATCCCTGCCTGCCCTGCAAGTAAGGAACCCCGGGGGTCCCCGCAGCTCAATTTGACAACCGATGCTCCAGTGTCCTATTGTTTTAATATACACGAAAAAACTGACGTGCATGGTGTTTTTCAATTGAAAACCAAAAACTCCCCCAAAATAGAATGAAATGAGTCACAGGTTCATAAACACTGATGAAATATTGTGAGTATGTGGGAGCATGCCTTGGATTTAAATTAGGCTTCTTCTCCGTTAGTCCACCGCTCTTTCTCTTTACTAAGGCGAGGATGGGCGTTTGTAGACTGCTCTGAAGTCTGCGTCATGTGGCCTGGTTTCTGCCATTCTATTGGTCCAAGGCACGTGTCTGGGAGGACGGTGGGAAAACGTCACTCGGGGGGCTCGTATTGAAAATAAGAACAAAACTCCAGAGTGAGAGTATTAGAGCATCAGTTTAGGAGCCTCTTTATTTACCCTTAGTTTAGTTTAGGTGTAGGCATTACCGAGAACGCTGATATTGGATAACACTAAATTGGATGGTGCGCAAATGGCAAATGTTTTAGCTGTGCGATATCAGTTGTAACCCGAGATTGAGGGGATATATGTCACAAAAGTATGCTTTTCTCAGAGGACACAATCGCAAGGCTTTGCATGGTGTCAGAGGCACTCACTAGTATTTGAGTTTTATTTTTTATTTATTTTGCTCGTGCAGTTTTTGCAGTCTAATTTCCCAAAAGTTCTTTGCGAATTTTATTGCAACGGAGAGAGCGACAAAGGGGTTAAAGAGAGTAAAGCGGGGAAAGTGAATCAGTATGGAAGAAAATGATCACGGCAACAGAGATGTGGTGGAGCGGCGAGAGTCGGCGGATGAATCAAACAGAGCCATCCTTCCCCTGTTACAGGCGCCGGGGAACCTGCAGATCCCTCACCGGGTCACCAATTTTTTCATCGACAACATCCTGCGGCCGGATTTCGGACGGAAAAAGGACGGGGGCGCAAACCTCGAAGAGAGTAGCCTTGCGTCTAGGGAGAGCCACAACAGCCCCACCGCCCCTCAGACCGAGCCGGTGGGGAGCACTGTGCCAGCAGAAGGGACCTCCACTCCACACACGGTTACCGGGACCAAGAAGCCCGCTATAGCCGCCGAGGAGCCCCTGAAACCCCGCGGGGAGAATGGAGACCAGTGCCTAAGCTCAGACTCAGACAGTTCCCAAGCCAGCTCAAACCCATCCATGTCTCAGCCCATGCTGTGGCCAGCCTGGGTCTACTGCACCAGATACTCGGATAGGCCTTCGTCAGGTTGGTGTGCATGCGTTTTTACTATATCGTATTCTCGGTAACCTGAAATACCCCGTAACACTGACCCCGAATGCCTTGACCGACTTCTTGAGAGCAGAGTAGCGAACCGTGCTGTGCAGCGCAGGCTGAGAATTTACAAAAAAATGAATAGAAAAATATCAAAAATTATTTAGCGCAAGAATAAAATCTATAGGTAGACATTAACAAGGTGTCAATTTACAGTGTAGAAAAACACTACATAAAAAAGCTTTTTACGAGGGACAATTTTAAACGCAAATGATATAGATCATCTCTGTTTTTATATTTTAAGTACTCAAAATACATCAAACCAAGATTTTTTTTTTTATTTTATTATTATTATTTTTATTTTATTTTTTTTTGGAGGGGGGGAATATTGCACACACATTTCTCCTGCCTGCAAAGCTCACATTCAACCATACATCAGTTTCATAGGGTTATGAATATGATAATATTGGGGTCCTACTTACATTTAAAATAAGCGGCTGCATGTCTTCCAGAGAATTTGCTGCAAATTAATATTTAGTGCACTTTCCGTAGCCGTGTTGCTTCTTAAAAGCGTTACAGAAGTTGTGTTTGGGGTGAATTAAATATGCATATGTTTTCACAACGATGGCTGCAGTAGCACTTGTAGGCTACACGCTGGCCAGTAGAGAGCTTGTTGGTATTTTCTCTAATCTTTATTTATAAGAAAGCATAGAAAAATCGCTTTTCATCTTGCAGCAAGGTTAATATCTCGTGTATTTTTCTAAGTGTCTGTCAAAAGTGGAGTACAACTTGTTCTCATGCATTATGTAACGCTATATAGAGTGGCGTAGGCGACTACTACCGAGTTGTAGAGCTGCAGTTTTTATATGGGCACACACATGCACGCTGATTCATGAAGGTTCCACTCGTATTATGTAGTTTCATTAATGTTTTTCCCCCACTGTTTGGAGGAGGCGACCAAACACAGACAGCCAACAGCTCCACAAAACAGGCCTCCATCCAGATAGAAAATTAATGTGTATCCAGTGTGTGCTGCTCAGATTCTGTTCACGTTTGTCCACCGAGGAGCTTTTCAAGTGGCCCACAAAAACTAAAATGCAAAGTAGCTGCACTGAAATTGATCCCGTTTTTCAGCGAACCTGCTAAACAGTGGCTGAGTTGTGTCACCGATGCTTTATGCTAATAATTTCACATTGCTACAGAGTTTGTGTACGCGTGTGTGTGTATCCATACGTAGTATGTGTAAGCGAGGAAGAGGGATAGAAACAGGGGGGAAGGGAAGGTTTTGTTTCTGCTTTGTCAACATTTTACAATCATCCCTCTTCAGTTTTTACAAGTTTCTAAAAATGTTTTATGGGTTCGTTTACACCTATTTTGCGATTTAAAAGACACAGTGACCAGAACAGTAATTTAAAGAGCTATTTATTTAAATCGCATACTTATTTTGTGGGTGGTTAAATAATCTTTGTAAAATCTACATACACTTTACGCACGTGTTTTAGGTGCATTTGAAAGCACTACTGTGAATACAAACTAGCAGATTAGTATAATATGCATATGCTGATCGAGGATTTTAATAAGAAAATAAGAAAAAGTGAATCCACTTTGTTTATGAACTTTATAAAGCCGCTTCTCTGATCATGGGCAGCGTAAAAGTTCAAGTATGGGTTTTTTTTAAGCTTTTTTTCCCCTTTACTTTCACTGTGATCGTGTTCTGATGCTGACAAACCCGTGCATGTGTGTATCTGTGAACCCCACCTCCCAACTCCCCATATTACAGGGCCAAGATCTCGCAAACCAAAGAAGAAAACGACCAGCAAAGAGGACAAGCGACCACGGACGGCCTTCACAGCAGAACAGCTGCAAAGACTAAAATCGGAGTTTCAGACAAATCGGTATCTGACGGAGCAGAGGCGACAGAACCTGGCGCAGGAACTGGGCCTGAACGAATCCCAGATCAAGATCTGGTTTCAGAACAAGAGGGCCAAAATCAAGAAGGCTACCGGCACTAAAAACTCTCTGGCCTTGCACCTGATGGCACAGGGACTGTACAATCACTCCACCGTCACGTCGAAAGACGAAAAATCAGACAGCGATTGATTTCCAGAGAAGTAACAGCAGCCTCCTGACGAAAAAGAACCTATAGTAATCCTATTATAGATTTTTATAGAGATATCACAGAAAAAAACTCTACTTACAGGAATATTTAATGATGCCACAGCAGATAAAACACTACAAAGTAGCCTACTATTACTATCACTATTCCTCAATGCTTACTCAGTAGCCTACAGATGTACATTGTGTCCAGGGCACCATAAGAAATACAATACTACAAAAAGGAAGAATAAGATCCCTACTACTACTACGAGTCCCTACAGGAATTTTAATGCTACCATAGGTCTCTGTATGTTCCTATGGGAATATTATAGTGCTTTTTCGTTATATGGGAGGTTTAGACAAGCCTACAATGCAATAATTTCATCGAATAAAGGGCCAGTGTATAGAGTATACCAGCATAAATTGTTTGAAAAAATAGAGAGAGATATTTCTGCAATATCACGTCTATAAAAGATGTTGTATAAAGGTATGTTTTCATTGTTTGTTGTTCCCGCCCCCCCAGGAGGTACAAAAGCTTACACCCTTCATTTTTATATACCGTAGGATAACTGCTATCCATGATTGTCATCGTTTCACATTTTACTAACTGGCACTTGACGTTTCGATTTGTCAGTGAAGTGAGCAAACTTAAGTCCAAAGAATATTTTTCTGCTGCATCCAGGCTACTGTGAATTTAAATAAATGCTAACGCGGTTTTTTATCTTCCCTGCTTGTTGGTTTTTGGGTTGTTTTTTTTGGGGGGGGGGGGGGGGGGTGTTTTTGATTT
>VUQI01025055.1:38562-53164 GCA_015106735.1 Paratilapia polleni | reverse complement strand
AAAAAAAAAAAAAAAAAATAAAAAATAATTTAAAAAAAAAAAAAAAAAAAAAAAAAACAAACATAGTATAAAACCTAACTTCAAAACATATTTCAAACATGAGACATGTTACTTTAGATAACGTGCTTAAGCCCAAAGTTACTGAAAGGTTCTCAAAACAAATACTGCCTATGAATCAGCACTTTGATCATCTATCACTGTTGTCTCTAAACTCTGTCTATACAAGACAAAACCAACTACAGCTTAGAAATTTGTTTTAAATGAATGCACATATTCAGGGTTTAAGTCACCCAAATCTCAAATGTGGGCAAAAGGGATTTAGGAAATATGAATTAAAGCAGTACCAGAACAAAATGATGCTTTAATATCCAAGGTAGAACCAATGCACCTAAAGACAAGTTTTAAATAAAGTTTCTTTTTACTTTACTTTCAACTCTAGAGACATTCTGCAAAGCCTAATTCAGTTACCTTTTAATATACATATATTTTAAAATGCCTTAGAGTAAATATATATCATCAGTAAATATACATCAGGTCTTACATAGTGCAAGTTTTATACATAGAGGGTAAACACAGCAATTTGTGAATCTTTTACCATCTGACTTGATTTTCCAGAGGTCCTAACTTTCCACCTTTTCTTCATTTGCTTTCTGCTTCATTCTTCTTTCTTCCTTTTGGGAATTCAACATGAATCACACACCAATTTTATGTATTAAACAGTATACAAACACGCAAAATGCAAAATGTGTGAATACAACCAAATAATTATGAAATCTGGTTACATGCTAAATGATCCACATCTAAGTTGTCGAAAATGGTCAGAGGGACCAAATACATAAGCTAATTCATAAAAATGAACTGAATGCAAATGGCACTCTGCTGGTAGGAATTCTGACAGCTAAATCCAGAGAGGAGTGGAAATTACAGTTGACTTCAATGTCTTAAAAGACCAACTCCACACATGACAACAAGCTCCTCTTATCCCTGCTGTGATGCAGCAACATCCTGCAAGATGATATTTTCATCTGTGTCATTTCTAGAAGAAGCTGTTCATATTGAAACAATATGAAGAGAGTAAACTAAGGAGGTGAGGCACTGTGATGTGTAAAGCTCAAGAGTAAAAATAAGATATCAAAATAAGAGGGTTTTTTGTGTGTTTGTTTTTAATAAAAGCTCAAGTTCCAAACTTCAGACATGTCAGTCTGATATATACAGGTATAACTGTTCTAAAATGCTAAAGACAAGCTGTGTTGACTTGACATATATAAATATGGCTCAGACAGTCAATTGGCAGTGCTGTAAAAATGTAATGATGCTGCTTTCTTCAGCCTAAAAGTCAAACCTCTAAAACACACATACACGCACAAACACACACACACAAACGCACAAACCCGTGGTTGTTTTTCCTTTGTTTTCTCAAGAAGTGCTTTTTGGCTTTGCAATTATTGATAAAGACAGTCATAGAAAAGAATACCAAATTACAGGACAGTTACAGTCAGAATGTGGAGTCTGTTTGTTTTTTAGGTTAGCATGCTCCAACATGACAATTACTGATATATTCTATATACCTCTTAATCAAGAAAATATAAAAAACTATATTAAATGTGCAGGAGTCAAATGTACAATGTGGCTATTAGCCAATTACTATCCACACACCATAACAATTATGGAAAATTACTAAGTGTATTTACACTTCCTGTACCAGTGCAATGCTGGTAGAGCTGGTTATAAGCTCAGGTGATTCTACTGTTCTTATATACATGAACTACTTTGCAATTTCTTTCAACCAGGAGAAAAAAATAAGAGGAAAGAGAACCACAGCTACAGCCAGATCTCAGCAAACTCCTCATACACCTGCTGAAAAAGGTCTACCATTTTAGAAAAAAATATTTCAGACAAAATGTAAGAAAACCAAAGCTTCTTCAAGAGCAGACCAGGCCAAAACACCTGACGAGTCCACTTACAGTACTACTATAAACACAGGAAACACTCTCTACAATGCACTGACTTTCTAAACTTTACATCTCACTGAAGACAGCAACACTAAGGAGAGTATACTTACTGTTGCTGTCAATCTTTCTTTGACCAAACTCTAAATCCACCACATGATCTACAAAATTATTTGGTTATGGATAAAGCAAATCTAAATAACACCACCACTGTAAAGTCCAACCCACCACTGACTCATTGCACATGTGTCTGCTGGGGGTTGCACATAACTGGCAGACACTAGCTCAGTGGGATAAGAGAAGTGAGTGTAACATATAGAGGGCAGGTGGTGCCAGTCATGTGGAGTACATGTGCGTCGTCCCAATCTGTAGTGTCTCAGCTCCATAATGAGTATTTTTCTTTAGCAATCCCCAAAATTATGTCATCAGGCCTTACAGAGTACTCATTATTGACTGCAACAAACAACCTGGAAATAGCACTCAATCCTATGGAGACATGAGAAATGCATTCCAGGGAGGGACTTGAGTCGCTGTGTGAAACCAACAAGAACCAACATGACACCTGGCATTTTACAGCTAAAGTGGGTTGATGCACACTGCTGAGCACAATAGCGAAATGGCGAGACATGCTTCTTAATTGTGCAGGTTTGAGTATACCGTTTAAAAAAAAAAAAAAAGAAAGAAAGAAATCTCACATATGGTTATCCACAAAAGGTTTTAAAACCTGGTGCTTTTTTTTGTTGTTTTGCAGATACATGGGGTTTAGAAAGTTTAAAGAAGGAACAAAATCTTGATATTAGTGTTTACCTGCAGTAAATCAAATAAATTATGAAAGAAATAGAAATTGAGCAAAAAATATATATTTTTCTCCAACCCCTTTTTATTTAAATAGTATGAAATATATCTAAAAAAATAAATAAGTAATTGTCAAATTAACTGTGGAAAAATAGGGTTCCTAAAATGTTTTTAACATCAGATACCATAGATTATATGCACAAGTCACAGCGTATTTTTGCTTTTTAAGGGAACAATTGTGATGTTGCAAGTGTGGGAAAATGTTCACAAGAATATGTTCAGAAATCTAAAGCATCTACATGTAAATTTGAGACACTCCATGTGATCTGCAAGGTGACTAATTGAAAGTATATGGTAGGTAGAACTTAACTGTCAAATCAGACTTTTTATGACTGACCAACAAGTATTTGAAAGTAAGACAAAATTCTTATACATTAAACAATAACATAAGCAAAACATTTGCAGAAAACTCAAATATTGCTCAAAACCTCATTGATCTTTACTCCATAGTTTTAAATACAAATAAAATTCTCCCTTAATGTCTGTTGTGAACCAAAGTGTATGTAAAACAACAGATTTTTGTGCAGCTAGTTTGTAAAGATACAAAGGACACATGTTTGGAAAATATGTAATGTAATAAGCAATTACTCAAATGTACATCAAGTGTTTAGCACTTAGATGTTTTTCTAATATAATTTACAAACATGGACTATGACCTCTAATTACTATTGTGAATAAAGACAAACTATAACAACTAATGCAAAGGATTAGCGTTGGGCATTGTAATACTTGAAGTTAAGTATTTTTAGAGTTGGCATATGGCAATTGGAATTTTTGATTTTATTAATATGCATTATATAAGATCAAAGTCAGGAACAAACCCTTGGGAAGTGATATCCCACCTGCACTTCTGAAGTCTTGCAGTGTCTGTGCTTTCATAAAAGTGACAAGTACTCTGACTTAAAGACTGCACAAACATTTTAAAGAGGGTAATTAGTAAATAGTTAGAGGAAGCAATCAACTAGTGACGAAGATAAAAGGACTCAAACAAAAACAAACTGGAAATGGGCTGGTACCATTCACATCACAGTCAGATTCCAGAGGTTATATGCTAAGCCTTATAAGAGCCTCAAAGGGCAAACACAGAACACTGAGGACTTCTGCATGAGTGTTCATAAAACCCAGCCTGAGTTTAAGCACACAAACATGAAAAATATCAATTTCACATTTGGTTTAACGCTTTCACACTTTGTGTCATTGACACCCAGAAAGAAGGGCTGTGGAAGACAAAACACAGCTCCTGGATAAGGATCATGTTAATGCCTATCAATTAGGATCAAAAAGGGATTAACCGGCATGGTTGCAGCAGTGGGATGGGAGCCCATGCAAAGTCACTGAATACTAGGGGTCAAACCCCCGACTTCATTAGGCCTGACCTTTCCACGCCATTGTGTGACAGAGAGATCTTGCAGTCTGTGGGTGCAGTCTTACCCATCTTTTAAGATTTGGGAGTCGGATATGAGACATGCAGAAAAGCTGCTGGAGATCAGTGAAATATGAAATATTCACTTTCAAAGTCCAGGGAGACTTATTAGGTTACTGCAACTTAGTGCAGGTGGGTATTTACTCATCAACCCCCACACTCTCTGCAAAGGAAATCATTTTTTCACCTTAGAGAGAAGTGAGATTTACTAATTAGTCATGGTGCAGCCTCCCCTCAGTATGATGTACCACAGGGTTGATGAGCTCTAACTCTGCATTGCTGTCTTAATTCACAAAAGGTCAAATGGCAGAATGAAAGCAGGTATTCCAGGTGTGTTAAAATAAGCCCCAATTAGGGAAAAAATGCAAGTACACCCTCAAGTGTCAGATATCCATCTTTGAGGGAAACGTTTACCAAAGCCATTGCACTAGTGAAATTATAATGTTTTTGTATATTAACAACACAGTATTTGTTATACATGAAATAAATAAAGGGATAACATACACACAAATCTGTTATACATACTATATGCACCAAACTACTGGCTACCTAAATTCCATTTCCACAAGTGTCTTTTCTGCTTAACATGTTCTTACACTATTGAAATTAGTTGCTGCGGTATTATTTTTACACCTACCGTTAAGCCATTCGTCAGCTCAGACATAACACATTTGACTTTACTGTTTTCTTTTGGTCAATTATAAAGTTAATGCAACAAGTTACACTTTATTCCAAGCATCTCTGTCGTTGAAATAATCAACATTTATATATGAGAACGATAATCGTTTCACAATAAAGCAAGCATGACTCTCAGACCTTCCTATTACAATCTTACCAGATATTTGTACTCACTATGATGATAACTGCTTTGATGTTCAACTACTACTGATATTACAGCATATCCTAATTTAAAAAATCTACTATTTTTTTTTATAATCAGAAAAGTCTTTTGTCTTCCTAAATATGAATACCAGCCCTGTAAAAATGATGCTAGTCAAGCTCTATATAGTGTCCACTACATAGAGTTACAACGACACTATGTGCTTTAAGTTCAAACCTTCCTTAGAAAGCTGAACAATGTGCACCATGTTAATGAACAACAAAATCTCCACAAAGCATTGTGCAGTATGTTACAAAAAAATGTATATTTGTTTTGTAGTTTAGTCGCAAAAGATTTGACTGTATAACTAGGTTCATTTGCAGAGCCTCAGTCCAGTGATGCATTTATTTTCTATGAGCTGAGATCTCAGTGAAAGTTTCTTCCCAGAAGTTTCTTCCCAGAAGGCAAGTACTTGTTGAGGCTGCCGCTCACTTTAAGCAAACATACAGCCTTGCAGTGCAGTCAAACAGTAATCACCCAGGCCTATGACCTTGTTTGTATCGTTTATGAGAGTGTTATAGATGAGCACACTCCATTTAAAAGTCAGTGGTGGATTTGCAGTCAAATGAATCCAGGTAGTACTGTTGAAGCTGTCAATGCTATGCAGCTGAGTGGGAACAGACATGCTGGGTGTGCACATCTTAAGACTGGCTGGATCACAACTAGTTGTAACAAATGCAGGCAAACACACTCCAGTCAACGAAAGCAGGTTATTTACTTACCTTCACAACACTCAGAAATAGCAGTGACATTTACATTATAATCACTGTGGAATTTCAGGCAGGCAGGCTTCTTCTAATGAGGATCTAATATTCATGTGATATTGATGTTGTGGCTGCAGCTTATATTCACAGCCCTAGTCAGTGTATGCTGACTGTGATTCTTTTAGTGATAAGAAAAAGGTCTGCTATCTCCAAGCAAGGATCCTACTGCTGACCCAAGATCAATTTCGTACCTCAAAAATGTTCTTTTAGCTGAAAACGACAGGAAAATTCACCTGATAAACAAGTGTTATTATTCAGTTATTAAGCTTTAATGTATACACTAGAAAAGAAACATTTTGAAGAGTAACTCATCAACAGAAAGACAGTAGAAGATATTCGATCAAAACAACAAAAAGCAATTTAGGTTTATTAACAAACGCATTTGCAGGCAAATTAACTATAAATATTAATGCCCCTTCAATGCAACCAGGATTTCAATTCTAACAGCTGAAATACTTTAGCTTGAGTAATCATACTTTGAAGGGAAAAATATGCATACCACCTGCATACATAAGCTGAACTTAATAGGGTTAATTAAACTTCAATTTTTTTTTTTACAAAAGCCAACAGGTCTGACATTAATCTATATGTTTAGTAATTCCGACCACTTTCTGTCCTCATGACACCTAAACAAATGCATAAATCCAGAAGCGCCTTTTCTCTTTTTGTTTTAATGCAACAAACCAGAGACCAAGCTTAATGCTACTGACAGCCACTGTTGTGTTACATGGCATCAGAATACAGTCTGGCTTTACATAAGTGGAGGAAAACAAGTATTCAAGGGGTGGGTAAAGGTCATCTAAACATTTTCATGAGACAAACTAGCAGCTCTACATCCCATTATACGGTACATTTAAATAAATGTTGCAATGGGTGGACTTTACTTGGAAGTGTAGTCACAGCCCATGCAACTTCATTAAAAAGATGCATCAATTATAAGAGCCTGAAATCTAACACACAAACAAATACAGCACTGTATCGCTCTAATATAATTTAATCGCAGTAAGCGTAATATATGTGTAACATTTTATTGCATTCATTACATTTTAGCAATTTACAAAGTTTGTGTTATACAACAGAAACGAATTGCGTTTAAATAAACGATTACAAAATAATTTCCAAATATACGCATAATGTGAATGTACAAATCAGAAATAAATTTGCTATCAAATTGTTAATGTTGCTAAAATTTAATTACATAGAAAAATTAAATGCTAAAGATGTACAACATGCTGAAAAAAACCCAGGATTTTATTTATTGTGTAAATGTATTATTTTAATGTAAGTTTTTAATATCACGGAGTGCCACTAATTTTTCTACAACTTATTGAGCAAATAAAAAATAAGATGAATTCAAACCAGACAAAACATACGGTTATTGCTTTAGATTTTTCTGTTAAAAATCATTTACATAACATGGCTTAGTGATTGTCATTTATGTCTCAGATGGACTTATAACCTTGATTATTTTTGTAATGAAATTTTAAAAAAACGTGCATCGCACATTATATTTCAAAGCATATAATTCTGCGTTATACTGTTAATAATACATTATTGTAATATATTATATATCAGCCGTTAATTAATACTTATTAAAATCTCAGTTGATTAGCATTTTTAGTAAATCATCTTAAATCTTGCATCAAAAACATTTAAAGGTTAGTTTAAAAATATGAAAATAAAAAAGAAAGCATTACGGTAATAAAAACACGCTGCACTAAACAAAAATTAAAACTATAAATCAAAAACTAAAATTTACACTAAAAGTATGTTTCGCATGTACCCATAAATCTCTTTCAGTTAAAAGTTTTAGTCCACAAAAGTTGTGCCATTTTCTAACAGGATTTATGCAGAGAGTTCAGATTTCCTTTTCTACAAGCTACATTACAGTTCCTCTCTTTTGCCAGTGCCTAAACCTAAAATGGATGCTGATGGTTTTGAGATATCGATGGCTAAGACTGGCTGAGGGTCACAGCTGTGCAGCTGTGCTGTTAGAGGAGAAAAGGGAAATGGATCCATGTTTTGGCAGACTGCCAGGAGACATCTTAAATACAGTGAAGGCCTTGATATAAAATATGCCACACCATTGTCAAAGGAAACTGTGTCATTACATAGCAACGGCTGGTGAGTTAAACATCCCACCATTTACAGCAGACACTGGCAGGTACTGCTGCTGTACAGAGCAATGCTTTGAAATACACTCAGATTTTACTCTGTATGTGCACAGAAAAAACCCAAGAAAAGCCCGTTTTCTCCAGACATCATCATGATGCTAGACCTCGTGACTGCACTGTGGGTGGAGACAATCATCCAGTAGAAAAACAGGATGAAGATTCAGAGCGCCTCTTGCATCAGCATTTTCCGGTCTGAGCCTCAAGTAAAACTTATAAGATCCATATCCATGATTATATTATGAAGAGATCAAAAATGTGTTTTGATAAAAAATGATTGCTGCTGAAGAGTGAATGACAGCAGTGAATTTGATTAGCCAATTCTCAGCATCATATCATGCAGAACTGGCATTGCAGGCTCAGCCTCTGTAAATGCTGGTGTGCAGTGGACTGATATTTCCCTCAGGCAATCGCATTCACTCACTGCAGCACCTTAAAGCATTCCTCGAATTGCTTTTCTCAACTTTAAACGTGCCCAAATGTGCTTTAATGAACAGGTCAACACAAATCTTACCATTTGGGCGGGTACACTCCAGGGTCGAAGACATCAAGGCATGACAGGCTTCAAGAAACCATGGATCTCCTGTGAAAAATAAAGAAAAAAAGCATTACGGGACAACTGTGTGCTTTAGTCAACACTCACATTATCTCATAGCAGACCCAGAAACCATAGTAAGAAACTGAAATGAAAAGCATTAAAAATTAAATACTTGGTTTTTGCTTTGTTTACAACAATTAGTTTCAAATTGTTCCAACTAAGTTTGAAGTTAAAAAGTCACAGGACATAAATGCTATGTTGGCCTGGCTGCAAGTATCGAAACAGTTTAAAAGCAAATAATAATTGTTAACAAATGCTTACAGCTCCACAAAAAGCTTAAGTTGTAGCTGTTTGCCTCTTTATTCACTTTGTGATAGCTGTGGTAATTTCAGATACATAATTTAGGAATGACTTTATTTGAAGTTAGCTTTAAGTGATGCATCACTTTAACTTATAATTTGCTTGGAGCTAGTGAATAGACAAATCTTAATTTAATTATTATTGTGGTCACCATTACAAATAAGAACAAGTAATATATTTCACTAAAACTGACTTTGTGCATTACTTAAAAAAAAAATAAAAAATCCAAAAATGAATCACTATTTTTTTTTTATGTAGCATACATCCCAAAAATGGTTTGCTATTCTGTGCTATTCTGCCACGTACATATACAAATGTTATCACAAGACAAATTTAAGAAAATTCTGCTTTGCACGTATTTCTTACCTTTCTAACTGCCTTTCCAATCATTTTTTTTGTCAGACACTGGATCAGGTTTGGGACAGGCCTGCAAAAATACTGCACGCTTTATATGTGGCTGCATGCTTCAATGAAACATGATCAACAAGCTCGCAAAAACCTGAAAAGATGAGACTAAAGAAGCCGTCAGACAGCAGAAGAGTATGCACTAAGTAGGTGATAATGAAGAGATCTGTCCAGGCTAGTCACTAATATGGCAAACAGATAAACATCACAGACTTAAAGAGTGGAATTAACTTGTAATGTCAGAGTAAAGCTTCGAGCACTTTTACTAGCCAAAGTTAATACTGCCCATCTCCCTCACTCAAAAAGGGGACTGTGTAAAGCTGCTATGACTTTTTAATAACATAATAGTACGGTTATAAGTTAATATCCACTTTAAGCAAAGTAATGTATCCCTCAAATATGTCTAACAATATATTGCCATTTTTAAAACTAGACTTCCTGTGAAAATAAGAAATTTCTCTTCCATTATCTTGCATACT
Source organism: Paratilapia polleni (assembly GCA_015106735.1). Lineage (NCBI taxonomy): Eukaryota > Metazoa > Chordata > Actinopteri > Cichliformes > Cichlidae > Paratilapia > Paratilapia polleni. The sequence continues at coordinate 43,340 of VUQI01025055.1, read as the reverse complement.
ATATTACAACAGTAACTGTGGTATCAAGACATTGGTTCTTATTACAGGAATGATTCAAGTGTAAAGCCAAAAAAAAAAAAAAAATTCAAAAGGTCATAAAACCATAAAACATAATCTGTTACAGATGAAATTGCTTTCTTTACAAGTAACACTTTCTCCTAGGTTAGGTTACTTTTTAGTGACTTTTTAGTTATAAGTCCAAAACCCTTCAGTTATTTATTCATGCAAAAATATATACTGAAATGTATACACTCTTGAATTTCATTTGCAACAACACTGAAGCATGAATGCATTTTGTACTCCACAAAATACAATATGAAGGTGCTGGGGCAAATGGTAAGAAATGCTGAGTAGTTACACGACAAATTTTGGAATACCCTGCAAGCCTTTGGCAATGATGAATCAGACAAAATGGCTACCAAGCCTCCCTAAAAGACAGACATGCAGCGAAAGAGAAAGAAGTGGAGAGGAAAACTGCCAAATAGTCAAGAACTGCATGAATACATTGGAAGTGTTCAGTTACTGGGTTGTATTGATCCAAGGATGGTAACTAGCAGCAATCAATAACTGCCCAAACAAATAATAACCCAGCAGACAAACACAATAAATTTAGGTTTGAAAGAAAAAGAAAAAAAAAAAAAAAATCAGTGAAGGAGTTAACATTCACTATCCCTTCTGTGCTGACGTCATTTAAATATAGTGTGTCATCATTCTTGCCATGGTTTTTGTCTTTTTTATCAATTCATATATGTCATGGGCTGCAACAATGCTTTAGCAGCCATCTTGCCCTAAAAGAGCAGACACTGGAAGGAGGGAGGATTTCTCCCCAAGTCATATGACTGCACTGTCTGCAGACAACTGCAGTGAAGGAGGAAAAGTGTCTAGACGAGTCTTTGGCAGCAGCAGTGCAGGTACACAGGCTTGTCTTTTAGGATAGGAAATTGTTTGATGAAGACATCCTGCATTGTTCAAACCAAATTCATTAACATGTGTTATAAATATTCCAGGCTGGACTACAAAGGATATGTAAAAACATATGTAGGGATTTCCATTTGGTGCAGTGATCCAGCCAGATTTGTTAGTAACATTTCAATATTTGTGTTTTATGTGCATTTTGAATATAGCATAATATGCTACATGTATTTTTTTTTATCTGCTTGGAAAATGTTTTATTGTACTTTGAAGCTACTAAAGGGAGAAGTTCAAAAAAGAATACTGAAAACTTTTAGAATTCAAATGACACAAAAAAAATATTAAAATCATGTTTTGGAGAAATATTCGGAAAATTAATAAATCCAACTACATCCTGCACAACCTTAGCCCACACTAAAAGTCAATACAAAATCCCTTTCTTAGCTTACAATGTGCATAGCAACCAACCTTTCTGTGCTCTTGTAGGCTGCCTTCTGGATGGTGCACTCCTCTTGAACTCCAGGGCTGAAGGTTGATCCCCTGCAGAACACAAACAAAGATAGGAAAAGAAGAATATTTCATGCAGGGTTCATTTTACACTGCCCTATGGCCACATATATGAGTTTAGATTACTTAACTGTACGTGTGCTTGCAAAAGATATGCTTTGTAATCAAAAACTGTTTTTGTCAGTGTTCCTGAAAGGGTTAAACAAAGCACAGAAGAGTCCACCGAAGGCAGATTTTGCCCTCAGGTGTCTGCTGAGTAACAGGTAGCTTAAGCGCGCATGGGGTTAATCAACAACCTCACGTCAGCAAAGGTGCATCACCTGCGCGTCTTCCTGAAGTAGTGAATGAGGTGAAGTCACCACAACAAAAGAAGCTACTGCTCGGAATTAATACAAATAAATAAAATATCATACTACGAATTATTTCTAAAATGACTATTTATAGTTTGCTACGCAAAACGGGCTCTCTTAAATTATAAGGTATGCTATTAAACTGTCATCTTTTTTCTTCTTTTTTTTTCTTGGTCAAAAGCATAATAGCTAACATTCACAAATAAACAGCCTTTCCAGGGGAAAAAAAACAGTGGTGTGATGCTGCAGTATACTGGGCAACTCTCACTCTGACGCCTGCCTTACCTACCTGTGCATAAAGAGCTGTCTCCTGATAGACTGCAGAAGAAAAAACTTTCACAACGTTTATCTAGAAAAAAATATTTTGCCTGAGCGTGGAGACTCGTGGGCGAAGGCGCTCGAGGAGGAGAGCAAAGATCCCATTTTCCAACAGGCGGCTTCCTTGTAAATGAACACAGATATCTAAAACTCCATTTCCAATTTTATCAATTTCAGACAGACTCCAGACAGTCTCCAAACGGTTACGTGCCTGGTCCTCATGCGCGTGCACGCCGAATGGCGCGGGAAGCGGTGATAACAGATCGAGAGCGACAGCGCGAGGGGCCAATGATGAAGACGAGTCGAATCTAGCGTCCAATAATAATGGCCGATAAGTATAAGCCCCCGCCCCTCCTCCTCCTCATCCGTCTGTTGACAGTGCACTGAATAAAACAACAGTCTGAGTTAAGCAGTTCATTGCACTGAGATGTGGGTCACTGACTGCAGCCTATTCACTCTGGGAAAAAGCCAGAGATGCACGGTGTTGTGTATTAAACAACAATCATACAACACACATGCACATGAAATTAACTATATAGTGTTAAGACAATTCTATTCATTCACATCCTTTTTAAAATATGCAACATAGTATTCCTAAACATGGATAGATAGATGTTTAAATATAAAGACTAGATAGATATGACATTGTACATTAGGTCAATTGATAATACAACAGTGTACATATGCTATAGTTATGGATTTTATGCATACTGATGTTCAGAATGGCAGCTCAAATAATATCTGATACAGAAAAGGTGTTGGATCTCTTCCTGGTGGAATACATTAATCTGATAGTTTCCATGTTGCCAAGGACTTTGCCCTCATTGAGAAAACTGCTCCAGTTTGAACTTCCAAATCAGCATCTGGTTAGGCTGGAGCTGATTTTTTTTTATGAACTTTCTTTCATTCACAAAAATATTCTTACAGACCATTGCACCCCACCCATCCCACAGCCCTAGCAGCACTTTCTCAAGACAGTTGCTGATCCTTCTGAACTGACATCTAAAACTTATTGTCTCGCACAAAACAACTTCCAAGTTGGCATTTATATTCTGTCAAAGTCTACACAAGGCATACAGACGAGTTTGTTGTAAAGAACCTCTGTCTTTTGAATGGAGAATAACAAGTCTTGTCTCCTTCGGCTTTGCACCCTGTAATTTGCATTGTTATGGAAAACCGCTGGATTTGGACAGAGCACAGAATCATTGAGGTCACCATAATAGAGTGTGACAGGTCCCCTTTTCAAATCTATTTGGAAGTAAAATCAAAATTCCTGGGAAAGTGGATCCATGGAGCATAGAAATATCTTATACAGCTTTGAAAACAGATGTTCTGACTGAACATGTAATGAGGTGTAGACTGTATATTGATATGGAGTGCACCTGCAGAGGTTGGGAGGCTGAAACATCAGGCCTTTATAATGTTAGAAAGCATGTTATGGGCTACAAAAGCATCTGCAATGGGTCTTGGCTATACAATTTCAGTTTGAACTTGTATAAATATTCGCTTGATAAACTTCAACGCAGTGCAGGGTGTGTCTGCAAGCTTGCAATGCTGTGGATAAACAGCATTTCATATTACTTTGAAAGGTAAAAGGAAAACATTTGCTAACTCCACATTTTGTCTATCAGTCCTCTCAGTCTATTAGAATTCACAGACTGTCTTTCACTAGCAAAGTCCCTTTGCACTTTCTCAAATTAAAAATCTCACGGCTGATCCCCTCCATCGCCCTGGCTTTCAGATATTGACCTTGTGGTGCTACAAAATAGCTTCTTCCTCACTGCGGGACCCCATAATGAGCCAATACAATGAGGCTTCAGTTCACTGCTCACCTCTCTTTGGTGTCTCTCGGGGTCTTTGTTGACGTTTGTCAGCCCAAGAGGAATTTGGGGGTTAGAATTCTGCTGTAGCCTAACGGCAGACTCAGACGAAACTTTGACTCCCAGACTTAAGCACAAAAGAGGAAAAAAATTGCTCAGAGATAAACAGGCTTTGACCTTACAGGGAAGAAAAATCAAAGGAGTGAACTGAATAAGGCCAGATTTTGAATTTCAGCCAAAGTGACCATTTGAGAAGGACAAGCATTTATATGTCAGCTGTACTCTTACATTAAAACTGAAAGCCAAGCATTTCATGTTTTTTTTTTTTGTTTGTTTTTTTTTGGGGGTTTTTTTTAATTTGACAAATTTTTGGGAAATAATAGATCTGATGAGTCATGATACCTGCCTGCAGTGGTACACAAAGGTGGGGGCTCAAGTCAGTGAGAGAAATTCTGTACATTCAGATGTACCAAACTCATGAAAACTCCAGACATCACAATGTAAAATTTGACTGCAAAGCAAATCAGAGACCCCCACTGGAGAAATTCAAGAAACAATAGCAACATATGAACGCTGAGTGGTACCAGCAGGGCCGTAATTAAAAAAGGATGGGCCGTGGGGTACCTAATATGCAAAGGGGACATGCAGTATTGGACCCCTCCACTATTTACAGTCTAAAAACTAATGTAATATTGTATTTAACAACACAGGAGAAACTGCATGCACTAGGACCATGTGGAAGAAGAGCATTCAAACTCCCCCTCCCCATCTTTTCTCATTCATACCAATTCAAACATCCAAGCAGCAGCTTTTCAGAAACACCCAAACCCTACATTTAAAAAAAAAAAAAGGGGGGGGGGGTATTCACGTG